>BPLS01000152.1:1643814-1659631 GCA_019656275.1 Rhododendron kiyosumense | reverse complement strand
AGAATTACTATTGTCACAGGCAGCGTGTGCTCTCCGTCGTCTTCGACAAGCTAGAGGCCTTCAAATACCTCATACCCACCCACGTTGACGGGGAGAGTTGAAAAACTCCCAACGGCGACATCTCCGCAAGTCACAATACAACTCCAGAATTACTATTGTCACAGGCAGCGTGTGCTCTCCGTCGTCTTCGACAAGCTAGAGGCCTTCAAATACCTCATACCCACCCACGTTGACGGGGAGAGAAACCCTGGCTAGCTATTCCAAGAAATAGCCGACTACATCGTCCTCCTCAAGACCCAGCCAGGTCTTGATTTGTAGAGACTCGTCGATTTTTATGGTTCAAATCGAAATGCCATTTGAAAAACTCCCAACGACGGTGTCTTCGCAGGGCTCAAAATAGCTCCAGAAAAGTCACTGTCATCGGCGGCACTTGCTCTTCCATTGTCTCCGACAAGCTAGGGCCCTCAAAAACCACATACCTGCCTGCGTCAATGGGAAGAGACAAATTAAACCGACCAAATCTAGTAAATTACAGTAATTCTTTGCCATTTAAATTAATTTAGAATTTTTTAATTATTTAATTCTGTAAACAAGGAGGGCCCAATTTTTTTTTTTGGGTGTAGGGCAGACTTTGTGTGAAATGCTCGCCATCCCCCATTTTTCCCACCACCACAAATCCCCATTTTTCCACTGCCCCAAATCCTCAACACCTAGGTCTTAATTTTTGTAGAGACTTGTCGATTTTCATATTTTTTAAAATATGTCATGTTGTGGGATCAATTTCATGGTGAACTTGCAATATAATGGTGGGATTAGGGGGATCTACCATAATTGTGTGGGGGCACTTGGACTGAATTATGAAATATTTCATGTTTTTAAATTTGTCATGTGGATGAAATCAATTTCATGTTTTTGAAATATGTCATGTTTATGAGATTGATTTGATGCTTGAAATCTTATTTTATTTTATTTTATTTATCTGCAATTTGATGGTGGAGTTACGTATATTATACATGGTGTTTTTGTGAGTTAAATTAGGAACAGACATGAGAATGGACTAAACGAGCTTGCAGAATTGTGTTGGAATGATGAACTTGATATGTGGATGCAATCATTGATGAACTTGATGTGTGGATTACAATTTAAATTTTGTATGCAATCCGTTACAGATAGAAAGGACGTGGGGCTCTGCTACCTCCATGGCAGAGCAACCCCTACCCCTACCCACACCCACCAAATGCCATAAAACAGCTGCGTTTAGGAAAAACAAAATCCTTACCTTCCATATTTGTGATCCTATAGAGCAGGAACGTGATTATGAGAGCTCTAGATATAAAATTAAATTATGTATCTTTAGAATAATATGATCAGAATAATAAGATATTCGTACCGGTTCAAACGGATTGAAAATTAGAACACTTAATTTTTAATATTTAAACAGTCTCAAAAAAATTAAGTGCTCCAATTTTTAACCCGTTTGAATAAGTGCGAAGATCTAATTATTTTGATCATATTATTCTATAGAGACATAATTAATTTTTATCTCTAGAGCTCTTATAATTAAGTATCTTCTATTTATTTAGAATATTGTGGAGTAGAAATATGATTATGAGAGTCCTAGAGACAAAAGTTAATTATGTTTCTTTAGAATAATATGATCAGAATAATAAGATTTTCATACTTGTTCAAACAGATTAAAATTTTGAGCACTTTTTTTTTACACTGTTTATATATTAAAAATATGATTAAAAATTTATGTGCTCTAATTTTAATCCATTTGAACCAATGCGAAAATCTTATTATTCTGACTATATTATTCTAAAAAAACATAATTAAATTTTATCTTTAAGACTCTCATAATCATGTTTATGCTCCATAGAATTGCAAATAAAGAATGTAAGAGTTTTTTCTCCAAAAATACAGTGGCGTTTGGTTGATGTGGGTAGGGGCTATGCCACAGAGACAGCAGAGCCCCCGGCCCCCGGCCCCCCGCGTCCAGATAGAAAGCCCCCGCGTCCAGATGGAAACAATATATCAGTCCCACTATTTGAATTCCTCCTAATAATTCAAAAAGTCATTAATGATAGATAAACAATGACTCCCATCAATTTAAAAACTATTCCCAAAAACCATATCCAATCTTAATGGAATTCCATTAAAATAGGAAACGAAAATGTAATTACACATACATGTATCATTAAAAAAGGGCAACAAAAGGTTTTTCACCCACCAGAAGGATGAAAACATTACCGTTGTGTTTCGTTGAGAGTTTAGTTTTGGTAGTAATTAGAGAGAGAAATAGCGTAATGATTGAAGATAGGGGTAATAATTGGAAAGAGATAGAGAGAGATGAGAAAGTAATAATTAAAAAAATTGGGTAATGATTGAAAAAAGAAATAGAGTAATAATTAAAAACAAAACAAAAACAAAAACTAAATGGTTAACAGAAACATAATCACGAAAAATGGGCATGGGGAAATCTTACATGCTATGCTTACTTATAGGGAGATTATTTAAATTACTCCTAAAATCGACCAATATTTAGGATTTAGATGTGAAGGAAAAGAAAATGAAATTTATAAAAATTCATTCCTTTTGATAAAACAAATTTTACAAAAAAATATTTTTTAATGAGGAAGCTGAAGCTGCTGTTGTATAGCATTTCTATTTTTTCTGTCATTTCTAGGGATGGCAATTCCGGCCGCCCCGCCCCATTTCCCGCCCCAAATGGGTTGGGGATTCGGGGATTTTTCGGATATTGAGTAGGGGATGGAGATAATTTTTTTCAAAAAAAAGGGAACGGGTAGGGGATGGGTATGAATCTGTCCCCGCCCCGTCCCATCCTGCCCCGTTTATATATATAAAATAAGTTATATGCATAAATGAAAATTATATAGGAGGACTATATATACATAAGTGAGGAAGAAAGAAAGAAACTAAATTTCACTATCAATTAACATAAAAGTAATTAAATTCACTTACCACAGATAGAAAATTAGTGAAAGAAGAGTTCAAATCGATAGTTCTAATTAGATAAATATTGTTTTTTTTTTGCTCGGCAAAACGAATTAGATAAATATTGTTCACGTCTGATAAATATTATTCACGTCGGAAACTCATGAAATAGCGTCGTGTTGAGAGACTAAGAAACCGAAGCTTTAAAGAGAGAGTTCTGCATGTGTTGTTTGTTTTTGGTGTCTTGCTGGAGGGATACTGGATTAAGAACCCCGATTTTACCTGGGTTCCAGTTGAATTTCCGATTTCCCGTGGAAATCCCCGTTCTCCGTTTGGGCGGGGGATGATGGGTAAAAATAATTCCCCGATAAAAATCAGAGAGGGGATGGAGATGAATTTGGGTTAGAAAATTGGGAACGGGAACGGGGACAGTGGTGTCGACCCCTGACCGCCCCATTGCCAACCTAGGACTCATTTTCTATCTAATC
This sequence comes from Rhododendron kiyosumense, assembly GCA_019656275.1. Taxonomy (NCBI): domain Eukaryota; kingdom Viridiplantae; phylum Streptophyta; class Magnoliopsida; order Ericales; family Ericaceae; genus Rhododendron; species Rhododendron kiyosumense. The sequence goes on along the minus strand of BPLS01000152.1, from coordinate 1,656,188 downwards.
CGTGCAACTTGTGAAAAGAGGTGAAAATTTCACGTACTGTAAAATTGGTTCGGGAGTCGGGACTTCGAGGGAAGCGGCGCCAGCGGCTCGGAACTTTTTCAAAATCGCCGCCCACCGTCACCGCCTCAGTCCCGACCCTACTCTCTCTCTCTGTTTGTATACTTTACCATTCATTCTCCTTCTTCCTCCAAAGATGCCACAAGGTTCTACTTCTCTCTCTGTCTTATCGACAACATATGCATACAAGTATATCCTATAACGTAATTTTCGTTTAAAACCAATACTACCATTTATTGGGGTGTGTTTGTGTTGGTGCAGATCTTCCAGGGTTTTACTTCGATGCGGAGAAGAACAGGTACTTCCCTATCAAAGGCCCTATTCCGGGCTCTTCTCGGAATTCTTCCACTACTTCGACTTCCACCACTACTCAAAAGTCCATATCCAAGCCCAACCTGGTAATATCTTGTCCCTAAACTCAATTTATGATATTATCAATAGTTGAACTGGGAGTACTTAGGGCCACTGAACTCATTGGACAGTTGAATAAGGGATTTTTGTTTTATCTCGCAACATAGTGTTAGAAATCGGCCAAACCAACAAACACGAAGCAGGCACAACAATCAAGAAAAGAAGACACGAGAAATTTTTATGTGATTTTCCGAAACTGTGTAGGGTATATATATCCAAGGCTGACACCATTTTCCACTGTGTATCGAATGGAGAATGAAGTACAAGTTACGTCAGTGGCGTATAGCAAGTTTTAGTTTGCATCGGCTGCATATTGCAAGTATTTATAATCGCGAATAGTTAGCAAAGCGCAACCCATACCGAATTGGGCTTCACAAGCCCAACACATGGTACTTTTTATATGTTTTACCTGGGATTTCTGTATATCAGTTGGATGTTTGCATAATACTTACAAAGATATAGCGGCTGTTTTGTTCTTAAAATCTGTTGTTCTAGTTAGTGTGCTTTATCTAATTTATCCACTTGGGATACAGTGTAGACCTATCAGTCTAACTGAATTCACGGTTTCGAGGCACTAACGAGATGGAAAGCAAGATTCTTTGCATTTCATTTTCCCCTACGGCTATGGTTCCGTTTGTTTGGATGTAAAATATTTTTTCCAAAAACATTTTACATAATTTCCGGTGTTTGGTTGTTGAAATTGCGGGAAAATTATTTTTTGGGGAAAATCTTTTACATCCTTGGCGGTAAAATGATTTACCTCAGAAAACCCGGTAAGTTGTTTTCCAATTTCCATCCAGGCATTGGTCCTCCCATTCCACGACCACTTCTCATTCCCTTTTTTTTTCGAACCAGATTCTCATTCCCTCATTCCACGTGAATACTCTCTCTCTCTCTCCTGCACACACCAATTTCGTTTATGTAAAACTTGTTTTTTCATGTAAAATATTTTACATTCAACCAAACGGAGCCTAGATCCAAAACGAGAGGGAGGAGGGGAGAGAGAGCTTGCTCGATTAAAATATTTCTAAACCAGCAATCTGCCAACCAAACACCGGAAAATAAAAGTTTAAGTTTGTTTTTTGAAAAAGCATTTTACATTGTAAAATATTTTACATCATTAAAAACAAACGGAGCCTACGTGTTGGGAACTTGGGATCAATAACGATGTCAGTTAGGTGTCTATTGCTGACGAGTGTGTGTATTGAAAAGGACAAGAAGTAGTACTCTGAGGGAAAAAACAAACATAGGAATTTATGGAGATGAATAAACTACTAGAATGTGGAGTGGATTGAAGTATAGAATTCCTTTTAAGTTGTTTTGTAGGCTTTAAGATTAAGCAATGGGAGTGATCGTTTAAGATAATTTTATTCTTCATCTCTGAAGTAGTAAAGTGAACTTGTAAACTTTTACTATGAAGAGAAATGGACTACTATAGACCGAGATTGCCACTTTTGTTGTATGAATTTGGTAACTTAAAGTTTGTGTGATGTAGTATATTGATGAATCAATCAGTTGAGATTCATAGGTGAAGGCTCAATTGCTCAAATAAGAACGACTAACTGCAGTGGCCTGATAGTCGGTGTCATGTTGGCATTGCACTGCTTCTTTAAGCACATGGAGTTAGAGCATAAACTTAATGCCTCCTTCATGCAGGAATGCCTACGAAGGCTTCAAATTTGAAGAATCTTGGATCCTGTAGTTGTTTACCAAGCCTTGGCTGTTCGATTAGGCGAGTGATTAATGCTTTTTCGATATATTTGTAGAATTAGATTGAAGCCATTGATAGAAGTTTTATGGTAAAAAGTTAGCATTGATTTGTGCTAAGGAATAATGGGTTGGGATTTAACTATGGATTGACCATAGGGCGCTTTGTTGATATCTATTGTGTCTTTCTTCGGTATATGTTATAGTGGATCTGCTTTAGTGCAACGAATAAGACAAAACTTGAAAATGGTAGACATTTGATACTTGTGTTGTTGGGATGATCAATCCAAAAGAGTTCTCATACAATTGATGGAGAATATTTGGTGGAGGTGTAGCTTTCTTGGGGTTCGGAAAATTTGAATTTTAAAGGCATCATGCCCAAGTGAAGGGATTCATGAAGTGATGTTCATTGACTTGAAAAACAATTAATTAGAGTTTGAGGAGAATAAATTTTTCCTATGTTCTGCACATAGTTGTCAAAGGTGCCCCCGTGAGGTGCATCAAGGCGCAGGGTTAGCGCAGAGCAGGCGCCTTCATTGCAGCGCAACCAAGGCGCACCTAGGCGAGAAAGGCGCAAAGGAGAGAAAAGACGTGCCTCATCAATTTTAATTGAAACCATTGGATCCAAGTAGGTTAAACCTATTACTTTCACTCCTTTGGCCTTGACTTCAGTCAATCGTTAATCTCTCCTCTCTTGATCACCAAAAACGAAAATAGCACATGTATCGTCTTGATGATTGGTTGATCTCTCCTTTCTCTGCTCTCCTCTCTCGATCATCAGTCGATATTCTCTCTTCACGTATATAGTCGACATGTATTATCTCGCATATGCTTTTTTTTCGTTTTAATGTTTTCAGAAATATATACATGTGTCTCTGTTTGTGTATACATATGATTATAGAGCATATGAATACGAAAAGCTTCTTCTTTATGCTTTCAGAAACAGTACACTTTTTATGTTTTTCTGTGTATTAGGCTATATAGTATTGGCGCATGCTATTTTTCCTATTTTTTCCCCCTAGGCGTGCCTTGCTTCAAAACTCGCACCCCCTTGCCTTGTGTCTCTTGCCTAGGCCCCAACATTTGCGCCTTGGTGTGCCTCTCGCCCTTAACAACTATGGTTGTGCATTAAAAGAGAGGAGACCAATGGAATGAATCTTGCTACAAGGAGAATGAAAGTGACTTGCCCTAAGAAGATAAGAAAGAGTTTGCATCAAGGATGTTGCACAACTAGACTATTGTGAAATCTATCAACATTGTGGCTAAACACATCCTTAGATTTACTCGGTGTGGCATTGCTATTTACTTCTCCAATCAGACTATCTGGGGATGGGCATCTTGCTTAGTCGTGTCAAGTCGGTTGGTGTAAAAAAAAAATCCTCAACACCAACGGAGCTGTTCAGCTAGATGTTTTATTTATGCTGACCCTAACACGATGTGTTAGTAATCGTGTTAACGTGAATATGGCACTGTTGACATGATTATACATATAAAGCATGATGCACTGTAAGACATATACACATAATTAGCCTATAAACATAAAACATGTGAAATCAGTAGGTTGCTTGTGTCGATCTTGTGTCATATTTTTGTTAACCGTTGACACGTAAGTAGTAAATGGGTTACTCGCTTCTACTTTGGGTTTCTGTTTAATAACGGGGTTGTCAGTCCTGCCATATGCTTGTTTTCTATCGTAGATATCCATTCTATCCTGCTATCTTTGTTTACGGTTCAGTTACCTTGTTGTGTCATGAATTCCAACCTCTACTCTAATCCATAGTTATCAGTTTGTTATGACAACCTGATACTAGAGAGAGAAGATAACACAAGAGAAAATGCATTTGAAGACGCTACTCACCATTGATCTCAAGGTTTATGCTAATATTTACAGGATGATGTTTACAATTCTTTCCGAAGTTATGGTGCCTTCCACTTTTATTTATCTACCTAAATCTGCAAAATTTACCTGAGTCCTTCTAAGTACTTGTGTCTACCTATGAGGAGATTGTTCCTCCGAGTCTTAGGGTATGGCAAATGTAAGGCTATGAAGTATTTGTCCAACCCCCGCAACAAAGTTAGACACTTATCCCTAATTGTGTAGGAGTGGTGAAGCTCACATTTAGTAGTAAAGAATGTTTTTTTACCTCTCATGTGGACGGGTAATTTAAATAGCCCTTTTGCCCCTGCGACCTACTTTATTTGAACTAAATTCCTAAGCAATAATCATTATTAATATTGAAATACGATATAAGATAGTAATATACTATGAAGCTATATGTTTAGGCTGTATGCACGTACCTGTATGACATATCTATGTACAATTAGATGTAGGTTAAATGAGGTCTGACGCCTATTACTCAGGCTAACCTGATAGTCATACCCTTGTCCGTCCAACGTTTATTGATTTTTTTTTTTTGACTTGAGTTCCACCTCAATTATGTCGTGTAAGGCTTTGTATTTCTCTCTCTCTCTCTCTCTCTCTCTCATTGCAGGTTGACAAGTCATGTAGGAGAATCAAGAAAAAGACTGCCAAGTTACTCCAGCTCAGAGAGTTGTGTGGTGATCTAATTCCTTGCAGTAGAGGGAAGTGCAGCTTTCAGGAGGAATATCAAAAGATACAAGCATCTCAGCCTATTGTACGTTTGTTGTAGATAAATTTTTGTTTTACCCCCTTAAAATAGTGCATGACACTACCTTACTCCCTTCAACTTAGAAAACATTACATTATGCCCTCTTTGAAGTATTGAGATCAATCTTCATTAAATCGTCAATGGTGAAGGTAGAGTTTCTCATTTACGCTTTTTTCTTGGGGAGTGATTTTGGCACTCCCCAAATTGATAACTGCACTCCTAAAGGGGAATTGATTTTGGCACTCCCTTGGGGAGTGTGGTTATCAATTTGGGGAGTGCCAAAATCAATTCCTTTTTTCTTTCCTTGAACACTTTTCTAATTTACCCTTGAATAGTACATGGTTGTTGCTCTGTCTTCATTTCTTAATGCCAACGTCAGTGTTTGGTGATGTCAGATTGATAATTGAAATATTTACCCGTCTCCTTGTTTTGTCTGACAATATTTCTCTTGTTAATGATATTCTAAACATCACAGGTTTGGAAGTTCCAGGGGACAGAAAGGATCGGCGATAGTGCTATGGAACTGATACATGTGAATATAGACAGGCCAAATGGCATAACTGGAACAGACATTTTATTTGCTGCAAGTGCGAATGGCTCCTTAAGGTATATTTAAGGTTGCTATGGGAAGTTGCCATTCATATTTGCCTTGTTTAAGAATTATGCATTGATAGAGTTAATAACTTGCAGAATGGGATCATTTTTACTATTTATTCTGGGAATTATATGTTCTATTTGACGGGGCATCAGTTTCAAGTTGAAGCGATCCTGTATTGTGAGGTCATAGGGTTTGTTACGTGGTGTGAGTAGAGACTATCAATTAGAGATTACTCCATCCTGTATAAGTTGAGCTCTTATTACACATGATATAAGGGCAGAAAGGCCTTATGATTGGAATTTCTGATCTCTTCCAATAACTCTGTTTTCGTTGCAAGGTTCCGACATCATCCTATCATTATAACCTTTATAATATAATTCTATGGTTTTGAGCATGTATACTTGTGAAAATGGGTCTCTTCGGTTTGTTATAACATCCATTCCTCCAAAGACCTTTTCAGTTTGAGTAAACCCTAACTACTTGTGCAGTTGTGCTATTTATCACAATTGAGACCATCCAATCTTGTTGAATTGCAATGGGGAAGCAGTGTGGTAGGACTTGTGTTACTAGAGAAAGCGAATGGCCCACTAACTTGCTGCTTGGAACCCACATTGGGGATCATGGTACACTCTGGATCCAAAACGCCTATTTAGCAGTCCAACGCAATCCCCGAAGGTTTTTCCATTTGTTTTTGCATTTAAATTGCGGTATCGGTTGGAGTAACGGTCGCGGTTGCAAGTAACAGATAACGGGAGTATTGGTCAATTTGTAATGGGAATCAGACACCGCACTCGTGAATTTTTTTCAATCACTAGCAATTGTTAGAAAAAATCATTGATACATATGCCCTAACGGGCCTAACCTTAAAGTTGCAACAACTATAGAGACATTAAGTTGATGAGCCGTACAATGAAGTTGTGGGAAAGAGTTATTGAGCATCGCTTGAGAATGGTGACAACGGTGTCGGAGAAGCAATTTGGATTTATGCCTGGGAGATTGACCATGGAAGCGATTTATTTGTTAAGGAGGTTGGTAGAAAAGTATAGGAAGAAGAGGAGAGATCTCTATATGTTTTTTATAGACCTAGAAAAAGCCTACGATAGGGTGCCCATGGATATCATATGGTGTGTTTTGGAGCAAAAGGGAGTGACAAAAGGATATATAGATGTGGTTAAAGATTTGATCAAATGTAGCGTTTTAAGAACGAAATTGAAGTTTTTTGTTTTTTTTAATCAAATTTTCTCTGACCCAGTTTGAAATAATGAAAGTTTGGTTCTCAAAATACTGTTTTGGCATGTGAGGGCAGGAGAATCTCACAAAGTTACAAATAATACATTGTAGGATCAAATGGAGGTCTGAGAAAGGAACCGACAAAATAGAAGAAAATCTGTTCTAAGTGAGAAGCCGTTATGCGATACATAACGGCCGATATGCATGTGAATTTTCATAACACTGTTTTCACCCCCGTAAATGGTGTCGGACCTTTGAAAAACCGTTACGTAACTGCCGTATTTTAAAACTCTGTTTTTGCGTCATTTAACCTAGAGGGAAATATTCAAATAAACAAAAATCAAGATATATATTGGAGGTTTGAAAGGACAATGTAAAAACTTGGGTTTGTAATGCTCCCAGAAACCTACTTTTACGCGATTAGTATTTTGGAAAAATACAAGGTGTCCAGAGCATGGTAAATAGAAAGACTTAAATTCATTGGGTGTTTATGCTTGAAAGAGGTTTCCTTTCAAATAAATTGACGTATACAAACCTACTTTTATTATAGCTTAATGTAGGACATGCATCATTCCACGTTCCCGTTTGTCGAGCCACATTCGGATTCTAGGTAGCGTAGGGCAGGGCCTGTGGTTTGCAAGTGCTCTTTCACCACAGTTCTTTTCTATTTCATACCAACAAGTGCATATGGAGGAAACAAATGATCATCGTCATAGTTATTCATTTTTACCACTTATCTAAACCACTCCCTATTGACTTGCTCTTTTTTTCTTTTCTTTTTTTGCTTCTAGTTCTTTCGAAATAACATAATTCTGTTCATCTTGTCTCTTCTTTTAATATCTAAATTTTTTGCTGCAATTGTTTTCCTATCAATGTTATGTCATGTTTTTCCTGGAAAATGCTTTTTGTAACCGCATCTTTTTCTCCAAGGACTTCGTTATAAGTTATTGTCTTTAAAGTTAGGTGATCTTGCAGTTTTTATGTGGTTGGGAAAGTTCGACAACAATTTGATTGCGGGATAGGATGCATGCCAGATCGTGTATGGCCGCTCAGTATAGAAGAACAAGAAAGGTTTGTGGAATTACCTGGACATCTTTGGAGACCTTCAGGAGCTTCAGTAAATATGTCATCGAATATATCTTGTATGAAGATGCAGGGAAAACATTCTGATTCTGATGGTTTACCAAGGCAGCATCTTATGTATCCTTTCTGAAACGTTTCATGTATATCATTGCCGTTATTGGTTTTGATGGATGTTCTGTTTTTAGTTTAATCAGAAAGCTTCTTACTTCTCTATTCGTCAGCTCATCTTTTGACACTGGAGGTTTCTCAGCATGTCTATCATGTCCGAATGAGATATACAGTTGATTAGGCCTTGTTGATTGTTGCTTCTGTAGTTGTGAAATGAATTGAAAATCAGATTTCAGATCTCCATTCTTCTTTAGTGTTATGTAGATTCATAGGTAGTGTTTTCAGATTAGTAGTTTGGGCTGGAAACCCCAAAAGGTAGTGTTTCTTGAAAGCTGATTCTGGAAAATGTTAATCATCGTATGGACTGGGTTTCTTGGAGTTCTATTATGACAAAAAGGGGTTTGGTGTACTTAGTCTTCCTGTAATTTCTCAGCTACAAATAATGCCAAATGGGTGATGATACCTTCAAGGAGGGAAGACTTACCATAGGAGGTAGAGGGTTTGAGACTAGGCCATAGGGAGCATTGTTGCTGAGAATCTCTCATTGATAGGGTTAACCACGGTTTAGGTTTCCCCTTGAGCATGATTACTTTATGTCACTCTGTCATGAAAAGCATCAAATGATTGTTGGTAATGTGGCAAATATCCATTTTTGGGTCAATGTATGGAGGGGTGAGGATTCTTTAGGACTTTGTTTTTTTGGAGTAAGTTATTCTTTTGAATTTGTTCCCACGTTTGTTTCATTTATCCCAGAAAAATAATGCATCTTTCCTCCAGGTTTTGTTTTGAACTCTCTGTTCCAATCTTGGAATAACATCTCCCCAAAACCCCAATGGTCGTAAGCCAAATGAGTTTGCTTATCTGTTATCTATTCTCGGGTGTTTCTTTGAGTGCAGTTGGTGAAAGAAAGTGGCCCATTCATTCTTTTGGAGTCCATTTCTTGTGAGTCCTTTTTTTTTTATCCTATCACTGATGACCCCTTCCAATTTTAGCTCCTCACCAGTTGAATTGGAGTGCACATTGTTCCCTAGAGAAAGCTTTTTTCTTGGTCTATGGTTCACGAAAAAACTCGATGTTAATGATATAACTCTGAAAAGAGGGCCTTTGTGGTGCTGTATTTTTTTTGAGGGAACACAGTACTTGTTGAGGATATATATGAAGTCACAGGAAGTTTTTTGGGATAAGATTGTTCTTTGACCGCTTTTTATAATCCTGATCTCCTAACCTTGTTTTTTTTATTGGAAGGGATTGGAGAGCTGTGGGTGTGATATGTGATTTTGCTTTCTTTCTGTTGTTTTACATCCCTTGAATTTTCTGTCCTCTTTTTCCTCTCTAATATACATTTATTTTCTTTTAAAAAACAAAAAAATGCAATCTAGATTATTTTGATGTAGAAGCATTCCTTTGGGAATGGAATTTCATATACCACTATATATATATATATATATATATATATATATACGGGCCAGTTCAATGGACAACAATTTAGACACCTAAAAAACACCTCATAGTTTTCGATGAAATTTTGATGATTCGAGTCGCTCAATGTGATCAGAACGTGATTTTAAGGGTACTTGCGAGAAATTAGCCAAAAAAAAAAGACCGAAAAGGGTTTAATCTGAGCAGTTTTTAGCTTAGATTTAATGAACGGTTCAATTAAAACTACTTAAAACAAGCACTTCCCGGTCATTTCTTTTTGCTAATTTCTCACGGGCACCCTTAAAATCATATTCTGCACACATTGAACGGTTCAGATCATAAAAATTTGATCGGAAACTATGTGATTGAGATTTGAGGTGTTTTTTTAGGTGTCTAAATAGTTGTCCATTATATTACACACACCACGGATCCTATGTGGGATCCCTCATTTTGTTAAAATGCGGGGCTTTCATTTTCCGATCAAATTTTGAAAATCTGAACCGGTCAATGTGTGCAGAACGTGATTTTAAGGGTACCCGCGAGAAATCAGAAAAAAAAATGACCGGGAAGGGCTTCATCTGAGTAGTTTTCATTGAATGGAGCGGTTCGGATTTTCAAAATTTGATCAAGAAATGAAAGTCCCGCATTTTAATAAAATGAGGGATCCCTCATAGGATCCGTGGTGTGTGTGTATAATGGACAACTATTTAGACACCTAAAAAAACACCCCAAAGTTCCCAATCAAAATTTAAAAAAAAGACAGGGAAGGACTTGATTTGAGCAGTTTTTAGCTTAGATTTGATGAACGGTTCAATTAAAAATTGCTCAAAATAAGCATTTTCCGGTTATATTTTCTGCTAATTTCTCGCGGGCACCTTTAAAATTACATTCTGCACACATTGAACGGTTCAGATCATAAAAATTTGATCGGAAATTATGAGATTGCGATTTGGGGTGTTTTTTTAGGTGTTTAATTGGTTGTCTACGGAGGCTGTTCCGGGGATCCTTAAAAATACCCTTAAAATCACGTTTTGAACACATTGAGTGGTTCGGATCATCAAAATTTGATTGGGAACTATGAGATTAAGATTTGGAGGGTTTTTTTGGTTATCCCCGGAACCGCCCCGTATATATATATACACACACACACACAAAGATCCAGTTAGGGATCCCGGATTTTGGCTTTTGCGTGTGTGTGTGTTTGGTATTACTAATTGCAAAGGTTCTTTTGTCGGGTCCCGTCCCCCCCCCCCCCCTCTCTTGGCATTTCAATTGATTCATACATGTTCTATATTTTAGATTTAGGAAAATGGTGTACCCTTAATTCTTTTTTCTTTTTGCATTTGTCCTTTAGTTGTACAAGTTGATAAAGCAAAGCAGGTGATATTGAATACTTTAACGTAAGTACAGGATAACTTCTCTGGGATCAGAAGCATCTGGTGGATCTGTCTATACTTTGAACCTTAGTGAACCCTTGGATTATGATCTTAGCAGCCTTATGCTAAGAAGAAGAATATATAAAGCTGCTTCGTTCGATTGTACAGTTTGGACTGCTGACTGCAACTCTGATGGGAGCCAAGCTGTGGTTGGCAAGTTCTTTACCGCTACTTTTGTCTGGTTATTTACTATTATGTTGAGATTATATTCTCTTCACCTTTCCTCAATTGGTTGGAAACTATGTTTTTCTACTATAGTGAATCTTTCAAGTTCTTAGTATGGCATGCCTATGCTCATATCATGTACTAATCCAGACTCTTCCCTGTCATAGTAATTTGGTATTGGGGTTTTGAATTGGCTAATCTTTTCTTCATTCTTGGTCCCGTCTAAGAAGTGATAAGAACTTATTACCAGGTTGCTGCTGGGGTGAAAATGACAATTGGGACCCTGTACTAATCAACCTATTTCATTAATATTTTTGGTTCGTATAGGCACCAATCTTGGAGCTGCCTTGGTAAATCTGGAAACTGGAGTGCCATCATGGGTGTTTCGCTGTAAAAGCGATGTTCTGTCACTTCAACTTGATCAGCTGGTAAGTATGCAGGATATTTAAGGTACCAATTACCAATGTTCAAAAATCTCTAGGCACTAGTTGGGCCGTCAGCCACCTTCGAGCTTTGAGGCTTGGTAATCGGCGATTAATCGGTGCATAGCAATTAGTAATCGGCAATTAATCGGCGTATAGCAATTAGTCTGATCTAGTCGGATAATTCCCGCCCGCGATTAATCACCGAGGAATTCCTATTTTTATAACACTGCCAATTACACTTTTCCCCGCATTTTATTGATTTTGTTAGTGGATCAGTCTTTTTCGTTTTTGGTCTGTCCAAAAGTAACAGACTAGTACTTGCTTCCTCATGAATACTGGTTGTGTTAACTGTGGTTAATTGACAATCTGATGAAAAGGTTGTTTTCATAGCATGAATAGGCAATGGGTTGAGATAAAATGTTTGCAGCGTTTTACCATTATACGAACATATATTGGTTTGAAAAATAGAAATGCATTAGAAATCAGACGAGTTGTCTTTGTAGAAGAAAAGAGAACTTGGCAGGTAACAATAACGAGTTCTACTAAAGTTTTGAAAGTTTCAATAGAGTGCTTTAGCTCACTTATCCTGACTAACATGATTCCAACTTATGCATGGGAAGTTTAAATAAAGTGCTTGTAGTTCACTGAGCCTAACTAACTCTTTCATGCCTTTTTCTTACGTTCCATGGAATTTTATTTTCTTTTGAGAAACTTCTGTAAATTTCTTTGTTCTTCCTTGTGCATTGGCATGGGCTTTTAAAAGACCTTTCTCAAGTTTAATCAACCAGGATCCGAGTTTCCTGCTCACAGTTTTCCTCTTCATTTTATTTGCTTAATCTTTTCTACTACGGTCTTGCGACTGTTCCGCAACCGTCTTTTGCTGCTTTTGCCCTTGTTGCGTGAAGTAAAAGTTTTTCCTAGTCACATTAATCAGTAATGGAGGCCAAACCAGATGCCATCTCTGAAAAAGTAATTTTGGTTTTCAGGTGGGCTATGTATTGTCACCTGTACTAAGTATAGCTACTGCATCCTTACATGCTGCTATTACTCCCAAGTCCCACCATGTTTTTCCTTTCCGCTTTACCCCTCTTTCCCCCCCCCCCCC
>BPLS01000152.1:1625803-1636653 GCA_019656275.1 Rhododendron kiyosumense | reverse complement strand
TGTGAAGGTGTAAGTCACTTTACACACTTTTTCCTCTCCAAACAACAAACCCTATTCTTTTATCTAACTTGTAGGGTTATAGGTGGTTGTGTCCTATCACTACCACTACTAGCCTACACCTTTCAATTGTACTGCTCACATCTCTATCTCAAATTACTATTAGAGTTCGTAATTTTGGGCTCCTTACAAACTAAACAAGTAGCACAAAATAACTACCATAAAATAAAATTAGTACAAAGATTTTAAGTTGAATGCAACAAAACCAAGTTGATTTCACCTTCTACTATTAGTTTCCTATATTGTCTGACTAAAGAACAAAAATTTACGTACAAACCAAATTCAGGTATGAACACAAATTTCTAATTAAGATCAACCAAGATATTTGAACCCACTGAAACATTTTTCTGGAGCCACCCCTAGCCAAGGTGGAGAATGACGAGTTCTAGTAACCAAATTGAGCCTTGTGTCCTGATCAATTGGGGTTGGCTACATGAATCCTATTTTTCCATTGAGCTCTGTCCAGGCCCAAGGCTACTTGTTCTCTTAGATTTTGTTTAGTGAGCCCAAATCCTTCTTTATCACGGCATCCAAAGTTAGTTTAGGTCTTCCTCTTCCCTTAGCCATAATATCCACTACTATAATGTCACTCTTCTTTACTGAGTCTGCAAGTCTATGGTAAATATATGCAACCCAACTTAACCAATTTTCTCCCAATTTATCCTGTATAGATACAACTCCTACCATCTCGCGAATAGTTTTGTTTCTAATTCTCTATCTCTCCTAGTCTTACCACAATCCATCTCACCTCATTTTAGCTATGCTCATTTACTCACTTGTTGCTTCTTGATTTGACAACACTCCGTCCCATGTAGCATTGTTGGTCGTATTGCAGTTCTATTAAATTTTCTTTTCAATTTTATACGTATCCTTCGATCACACAACACCCCAGAAGCGATTCGATTCTCAACTGGAGCCACCCAATTTGGATCCTATGGGTTACATTGTCTGTAATCTCTCCACCCTTCCTAATAATTGAACCTAAATACCTAAAGCTCAATTTTTGGTATCTCCTAATCCTGAATCCTCACTTCTCTTATACCTAGGTTCTTCTATTGTCACTAAACTTACACTGCATATGCGCAGTTTTACTCCTACTTATCCTAAATCCTTTGGACTCTAGTGCCTCTCTCCAAATTTCTAATTTAGCATTAAATTTGAATGTGGTTGGAGGTTTTGAGACGGATTCACCTCCTCGATAGAAGGATCTTGCTACTGAGGGTCCAGTATTATGAAATCTATACACTGAGTCTTGGTCTTATAGACCTTGTGTTGATGGTATGGGTTTTGACACTCTCGGACGACGACAAGGAGCACTTGGAGAGGGGGTTTATCAAGGAGGAGGTGTTGACACCCAGATAATGCTGGGGAATCCCATTCTCATCTGTTTGGGTTTGGATGTGCCAATATTTGTCAGCTGTGTAATAATGCTAGGGAATCCCATTCTCACCTGTTTTTTGAATCTTCTTTCTCCTATGCTATTTGGCAGGAATTAAGGGCTAAGAACCACATTTTACCAATTTGGGGTGGATGAGATTATTGCTTGGCTTTGGGCATCATGTTAAGGGGAGGAGTTTTGATTCCTTGATAAGGAAGTGTTCCCTGGTAGCATCTGTGTATCAATTTTGGCAGGAAAGGAATCTGAGGATCTTCCTAAACAGGGCTGCAGATCAAGATCAGATTATACATATTCTTCCCAGTATAAGGGACTATCTCAGTTCATTGAGGAAGATTAAGCCCTCTCAGCAGAATCAACTTCTGTTAAACTTGGAGCCTATCTAGCAGTGTAGTCATTAGTGCTTGCTGGCTAGGGGTTTTAGTTTCTTATGTTTCTCATCCTTTTATCTTTTGTGCTTTGGTGTGGTGTGTGCTGCTTGTTGTGTAGCTAGAGTAGTCCTAGGGTGGTGTTGGCTTTTCTTTTTCTGGGAAGTTTGGTTCTGGTTACTGGTGCTTGGGTGTGTAAATATGGTCAGTTGGTGTTTGGTTAGATTCTAGGGTATTCCCCTTTGAATTTGTATTTTTTCTTTGGTCTTTAACAATTGAAGCACTTGTAAGGGGAAAAAAAAACTAATGATGATGCTGAAGGGTAAAATGGTGAACCACATTATATTTCATTGTGCATGACAAAATTAAACAACCTAAAGTCTAAACATAGACAGATGGTATAAGCAAGAGATTTAGCTTTCACTTTTCGTTTGAGTGCACAGTTTGATGGTGTCTGCAATTTACATTACGACTGAAACATGCCATTCCAGGTCTAGGAAAAGTGAAGTGGTTCCATTTCAGACAGTAGATAGGTTTGACGGGAATGATTTCAAGGGGTGTACACCCCATCTTCAAGCCATGGTCTTCCTTGCACTGCAAATTTCTTCTTTGTTATATGATTGTCCAATTCTGTTTGCTTGTTTGTTATTCCGGTGTTAGTGGCAAAGAGGTTAGAGAAGATTCAAAGAGATTTTCTTTGGGGAGGGGTGGGGGAGGAATTCAAATACCATCTCGTTGATTGGGACACAACAGTGTTCTAAAATAAGGAATTAATCGGCAATTAATTGCTAGCAGGGCCTATCTGATTAGGTCCGATTAACGATTAATCGCCGATTATGCACTGATTAATCGCCGATTAATCCTATTAATCGCTCGAAGGTGGCCGACCGCCTGACTAGCGCCTAGCGACTTTTAGAACATTGGGACACAGGCTGTGCGTCCATTAGAGAGGGAGGTTTGGAGATTTGCGTGTGAAAGAGAGAGATGGTGGAGGAAGGTAGTAGTTGCGAAGTATGGCTGCGAATGGGGGGATTGGTCATCTTTGCAAGTGCGATTGCCTTATGGGGTGGCGCTTTGGAGGGGAATAATGAATGGGTGGGATGATCTTAAAAAAAATACTTATTTGGCGGTAGGTGATGGGAAAAGGGTTTTGTTTTGGGAGCATGCGTGGTGTGGGGAAGTGAGTTTGTGGGAAGCATTCCCAAGTATTTTTATGTTGTGGCTTGTGACATGGAAGCTAGCGTATTTGATTATCTCCATTTTCAAGGAGTTATAGTTTGGGACATCCGTTTGCGTGGAGATGTTAATGAGTGGGAGGAAGAGGATTTGTTGGCTTTGATTTCTAGAGTGTATGATATTAGAAGGATAGGAGAAGGGGAGGATGAGGTGTGGTGGAATTTATCAAAAGATGGTTCTTTTCATGTGAAATCCTACTATCAATCTCTTTGTGGGAGGGGTAATCCTTCCTTTCCTTTGCAAGCAATTTGGAAGACGATGGCGCCATTAAAGGTAAGCTTTTTTGTGTGGTGTGCGGCTCAAGGTAAAATTCTCACCATTGTCAACTTGATCCGAAGGCGGATTACTATTGTCAATTGGTGTTGTATGTGCAAAAGGGTTGCGGAGACAGTTGATCATCTCCTTATTCATTGCTTGGTGGCATGGGAGCTTTGGATCATAGTGATTTCTTGGTTTGGGATTCGGTGGGCTTTATCGAGAAATGTGATGGAACTCCTAATTGCTTGGAAAAGTGCTAAAGTGGGAAAGAAGTGGAAGCGGGTTTGGAATTTGATTCCTCTTTGTTTGATGTGGATCATATGGCGGGAAAACAATTCTAGATGTTTTGAAGGGGTCGGAAAATCGTTGCATAGTATCAAAAGTTTTATGGTGAATAGCTTGTATAGTTGGAACAAGAGAGATTGTTATCCGTCTCTTGACCAATTCTTAGATTGGTTTGAGCTTTTCCTTTCGCATGGAAGTGTATAGGGCCTTTTTGTCGTGTGGCCTCTTTTTGTATATGGGTGGCATTCCCTTAATGCCTTTTTTCTAATATATTTATTTACTTATCAAAAAAAAAAAAAAAAATAGTCCAAATCTGTTTGCAGTTGTGAAACTTGTTATAATCGAGGAAGCAGTAATTGTTTCTCTTTGCTGAAGCTGGTAGTGACGGTCTGTTTACTGATTTAGTAGGATCATCATTAATTGCTTCTGATATATCTCTGAGTTGAATTTCATCAATTTTAGCGTTGCTAATTGATGGACATTCTTTTATATGCAGATCAGGCTTTATGATCATCGTCTCATGCAGAGGGGGCCTGTCCAATTTTATGAGGGGAATGTCAACTCCCATACTCGCATACAGCTTGGAGTTGACCCGTATGAGAGATTTTTCATGTCTGGTGTGTTTCATGCTAATTTATGCTCTTTCTTTGCGGGCAGATCTTAAAATTATGAGCTTATATACCACTGGATGTATTAACCTTAGGTGGAGAGGACTGCAATTTACGGTTATGGGGTATCAAGTCTGGTGAACTTCTATATGAAGATAAATTTATGAGTTCTGTCCCCTCAGTTGTGTGTTGGCCGGGAGGTACTGCAGCTGTTGGCCTCCATTTATTCTTTTCTCTTTTCCCTCTCCAACCATATTATCTTCAACTTTTCAACAGAACTTCCAAGAATGCAAGATCAAAGCGAAAATGACAGAGACTATGTGTACGGCCAGGAACATGGTTCGGGAGCTTGGCTTGGATCCGAAGAAGGGCTATTTCATGTGCACTGGTCATGAATGGTAACAAAATAAGCGGTTAGTTTTTTTTTACCGGCAACAAATCGGACATATGTACATAATAACAAGACAAAATTGGGAGAAAATAAGTCCACCGAGAAAGAAAGGAAAACAGATTAAGATTCTCACTCTCCAAAAGTAGCTTTCAAATAGCTGAATACGAAAAATGTATCAGGTTAGGTGTTTTGGTTGGTCATTGCACTCTTTAATTTTACTGCAATTGCGTGAAGTGCGATTTTCCAAGGCATAAATTTGCAAAATAGAGTCCTCAATTGCAAGGGCCTTTCAATTCAGGGCTTGCATCCTCGCTGCTTCTAATGAAGTACTGAGCAGTTTCTGGGGTTTGGTTTCGGATCAAAGAACACTACATGCTGATAGCTGGGATAGAACATACTAGACATCTTTAGGAAGTATACCACTGAAAATTGGTGCCTTCAGGATCGTTAATGCTTTACTTTTTACCCTTCTACATGCATATAACATGAAAAATAGTGCAAGCAAAGTGTTGCTTATCATTTAGATCTTTGTTAACACCATAAATTAGGATAAATTTGCTGTCTTTTGGTTTTTGTTATAGACATTGGAAAATTGTTATGCAAAATTTTCTACTTCTACTAATCAAGGTAAAGAAGTTTATCCTTAATTGGTTTCTTTTTTTGATTTTTGATTTAGTTATAAATTAATAGAAACTATTACTATGTTTTATGGTTTAGCTACATCTCAACATTTACATAGTTGCTCTCACTCGTCCCATGAGAGTTGATAGCACATAGGAAGTTTCGAATCTGAGAATTATGATGGAGCAAACTCCAAGTCCCAGGCTCTGACCATCGAAGCAACCTTTGGGGTTATCTTGGGTATTTCTTGGTATCAGATTCTAACTGCTAATACACAATTTGTCCAAGTTTGGTTCGATGGTTGTTCAAGTCAATCAGATCTGTGCTTACTGAGACGTGTATTTGCCTAAATAATCTATATTTTACTAATATAGAATTTCATTCAGGAATCAAATGAGATTAAATCTAGTTAGTTCACTGTAAACTCAATGAACCAAACAATTTACTCTTCCTGTTTCATTTACTAAATACTACCGTACATGGCATTAACTGTCTATCCAATTTCCTATGTGGCATGTTTTTATTTTGAAACATTGAACATCCTTGCTCATGTGGCACAAAAGTATGATAGTTATAAAGGAAGTACCTAGTTTCTTTGATACTTGTGGTCTCAATCTGAGTTATAAAGCCTAGTAGTTATTGACGTATCGTTGTCTGAAGTATATAGATTCAGTTAAACTAGGTCATTGACCAAACTTCACCAGTTTATGTTGCGAGAACAATCTCTGGAGTTATGTGGGTTTTATTGCCAATTGCCATGATGGTTCTCTCATCGGTCGTGTCTCGAGCTTGTGCTACACCTCTAGTCCTTTGCAAACGGAATTTATGGATACTTATCTAGCAATTATATGGTGCATTCTTCATGTAATTAACACCGGTGTTATTTATTCTGATTGCATTAACGTCTTTCTGCAGACGGCGGGAGAACTGAAAGTCTATTTGTTACCGAAATTTTGTTGAGATCTCCAAGTTATCATTACCAAGGTTGCGGGATCTCAAATGTTCCGCGTGATGTGGTACGCCCAGCTCATCATCTAGCAAACAGGTTGTAGCACCTCGCATTCGATGCCCAGTTACCGGAGTTTGCCAACTTTTTGTTCATGTCCTCGGGAATCCAGGAGTAGATACGGTGCACGCACTTTGGCTTTTTACCTTTGCCGTCGTAGGGATTCCTAGTATTTGTTCTGTCTATTATGTACCTAATCTTGCCGACTGTTTTGGACTACCATATGCTATCCCGGTAAACTCTTGGAATTCCTGATATAACGTTTTTCCTGTTTCCTCAACAGGGAAAAAAAGAGAGGATTTCTTGTCTCCTTTAAATAAAGTAGTAACAAATTGGTTGCTTTTGGCAATCAAAACATCATTTTGTTGTCACTATTTTGATTTTTGAGTTTCATTCCTTTTAAGATATACAGTAGTAGTACTCTACTTTTGTGACAATTACTCCTCACCAACCCTATCCCCCAAGGCCCCAACCCAACCAGAGTCTGGGGCGGCGAAACCGAAACTAACATTGAAAACATCAGCGGTCTAGTCCGGTCAATTACATAGAAAAGAAGAAAAAGGAGAGTGCTTGCTTGTCTTCTTTCTTTCTTTCTTTATTTAAAAAATAAAGTAACCAATTTAGGCTTTTTGTCTTGCTTAAAGTGAAGTTCTAAACCGACTCCACTTGATTTGTAGTACTACTAGGTAATACTAATAATAAATGTAATATACTCCCTGCATTTATTTTATTTTCCCTTTCCCTTTTCCTTTTGCTTTTCCTTTTACCATGTTGGGGGCACGTGGCACGCATTCAAGCAAGCTGCATAAAAAACTTGTAGAAATTGATCCTGATTACGTTCTAAGCAAAAAGGAAACTAAGGCCCCGTTTGATAAAGCTCCTAGGAGATGGGATTGGATTACTAAGCCGTAGGTATTAACAATACTGCGTTTGGTTTCCAAAATTGGTTTGGATTCGTAGTCCGTTGGGATAACCAATCCGGTCTTTAGGGGGTATTAGCAATATCCCGTGGGACTTGGTATTCATAGTCCGAATCTAACCCTCCTCATTACCAATTTCTTCTATCAATCCGATCCCATCTCAAACAAACATGATATTAATAATTCTATCATCTAATTTCATCCCAAACAAACATACTCATTATCAATCCCTTCTCATTACTAATCCCATCTCTTTACGAATCCCAATCCTAATCTCATCTCCTTACGAATTTCATCCATCTATCATTGTTATCAAACGGGGCCTAAAAAGTTTCAAGAAATGACTGGCCGAACTCACAATTGATTTCCCGTGCTCCAGGAGCAGTACTATTCT
Organism: Rhododendron kiyosumense; assembly: GCA_019656275.1. Classification (NCBI taxonomy): domain Eukaryota; kingdom Viridiplantae; phylum Streptophyta; class Magnoliopsida; order Ericales; family Ericaceae; genus Rhododendron; species Rhododendron kiyosumense. Next base: position 1,629,113 of record BPLS01000152.1, on the reverse strand, counting down.
CTCGGTCTCTTTTTGAGTGTCTATTAAGGTTTTGCGTGCCATTCAAACAAGATTTGTATCACATTTTTAATAAATATATAGACAATTAAAAATGTCACATAGAACCGAGAGACAGAGGGAGGGAGTAACAAATATCAGCATTGTAATATTATTGTATCCTGAATACGCAAAATCAACCAGAAAAAAGATGGTGGATTAGAACAGAAATGTGATAGACTTGCAGCAGTTTCTTGCAGAGCATATATATATCATTCAATTTTGGTTGTCCAAATAGAATAAACAAAAGGACATGATACAAAATCTAGAACAAACAAAGAGAACATGTTAAAAAACACAAAAACAAACAGAGAGAAGGTGTCAAACATGGAGAAACCCCAAAAGAAAACCACAGAGCTGTTTTTAAGGCGAGTCTGCTTTCCAAAGGAAGGGACAAGCTAGGCAGGGGGTATAGTACATAACCTGCTTTCCAATAAGTAGTAGGAGTATGTATGTATAGTCTTATTTTCTCTCAAGGGAAAAAATATAAGTAGTAGGAGTATGTATATATAGTCTTATTTTCTCTCAAGGAAAAAAAATACAAGTGTGCGCAGTTAGAGAATTATTGATATTAGTAATAGGGTCCGGTCCCCTCACTTCTTCGGATACTCTGCTATAATCCGTATAAACATGTAGGAATGCACTACTGCATCTATACATAATATAACACTCCCTCCGTCTCTAAATAAGTGTTCGACGCGCAAACCTAGGCCTTCAAAAAAATATATTTGTTTTGTTAAAAAAATCAAATTTTTTCTACAAATCAATAGATAGCAATGAGTTCTATTAGATTGTGAAAAAAATTTAAATTTTTTAATGAAAAATATGCATATTTTGTAAGATCTAGTTTTGCGTGCCGGACACTTATTTAGGGTCGGAAGGAGTATAATATACAATAAGTCCACTTTCACACGCACGCAGAACAATGTTTTCTTTTCTTTTCTGATGGAATCCCTTTAAATTATGCTCTGCTTTTGCTTTTTTTTTTTTGTGTGTGGTAATTTCATGCAGTCTAGTCTTACTAAGTAGTAACACGTAAAGGCCCAGAACCCACTTTCTTACTATATCCTAATCATTGTGTTTATTCTTCTTTTGTTCATATCATATCATATCATATCATATCTAACCCCAAAACTCATGAATAACATCATCTCTGATCTCTTATATAATCCCCTCCTGTACATGATCCTTCTTAATTATTATGTGATGCAAAGGGCCGATGGTACTATCAATTGTATCTGTGTGGCACATAATTACTTTTACTCTAAAATAGTGGCAGATTCAGAAATCTTATAGAGAGGGGTCACTTCTCATGCAAAATCTTAGTAAAAATACTTAAACGAAGGATAGTGAATAAAATTAATGGAATGTTATGTTTTTGTATTTGTACTTCATTATATGTTATATTTAGTTTTGTATTAAATATAAAGGTACTTGTGGTTTTGTGGTACTACTATTATATAAGAGTATCCACAATAGCATAACCAAAAGTGATAGATTTTTAAAATTAACAATATTAGTGCAAAATATAGCTCACAATGCTATAATCAAACTTAACAACATTCTTAGAAATAATCAAATTTTAGATTTTGAATAATCAAAACTAACAACCTTTTGCCAATAACCAAATTTAATAATTGACACATCATTACAAACAAATTGTTCTCTCTCTTCCATCTCCCCCCCTTCCCCTTTTTCTTTTTCTTTTTCAACAATGTTTTCAAAAAAAATATTTCACTATTTTTTTAAAATTGTTTTGTACAAGAAAATATATTTTTTCAAAATCTTTTCTTATATAAAAACTATTTTTTTTTGAAAAACCGTAGTTACACAAAAGTTATTTTTCTTTAAACTGTTTTTTTTTTTTAAGTTTTGAAGAAAGTTCAAAAATTATTTTCTATTTTAAATAGCTTTTATAAGTCTCAAAATTATTTAGGAAAACTATTTCCTATGTTCACAGCTTTTAGTTTTTTTTTTTGTAATTTAAAAAGGTGATATGGCAACTTTTGGTTATTTAATTTTGATTATACCATTGTGGATACTCTAAGTGCTTAATTATTTGGTAGGTTTCCACTCCCATTAGCTGAAAATTTACTCTGGCAAGAATCGAACAAAAGCCAATCACGCTGAGGACCAAGCGTTTACCGTTGGGACAAGACGCCATCCTTGCTAAGTTTGGAGTAACTAAATATATATTACTAATTATATTTTCTTTTCAAAAAAAAATATAAGGATAGTTCCAGGAGAGTCACGTGACCCTCCTATGCCTTAGCTAAATTCGCCCATGCTTTAAAAGAAGTCGAGTAGTTACTTATTAATACCCAAATAACTTGATTTTTTTACATGTATAAACGATGAAAAATAGCAATTTAAAAATTAAACCTTTCAGATCATAAAAAATAACATTTAAATAACTTTCATCCAAAAACTGTAAGATGATTGAATCAAGCTTTTATATTTTGGAAAAAAATAAAATAAAGCCCAAGACAGCTTTTTTACGTACGTACACTGTGGAACAAATACTAGTGAACTTCCATGACAGAGCTACCACCTTAGCCAAATCCTGACTCAACCATTGCCCATCACGATTTATGAGTCAAACCAGTACATTTATTGGTCTTTGATATGTCCGTCGTCTATTGAAAAAACCCAACACCACCTCTTTAAATGAAAACTATTACAGTATTACTGAATTGTCAGAACTCATAAAGGCCTAGCCAGAGTAGCAGGATGAAGATTTTAGGCTTTGAGGTACAAAAAAGGTAACTATTGTTTGTCTACCGAATGGTTATTATATCTACCTCCCCTCCAACTTTGGGCCTTACTTGATATATCCATGCATCATGGTTGTCCCTCAGCCTCTAGTGAATTTTTTTTGATTCATGCTATGAATACGAAATGTGTAATTGATTGAAATTTTTGCAAAAATATATACATATATATATATACATATATATATATACAGGGCCCTTCTAATGCGGATGCCCGCATTCAAGTAAGTTGCGGACCACACCATTTCTCCCCTTTCCCAATTGAATTTTGATGATCCGAGCCGCTCAATGTGTTCAGAACGTGATTTTAAGGGTACCCGCAAGAAATCGGGAAAAAAAATGACCGGAAAGGGCTTGGTTTGAGCAGTTTTTATTTGAACCGTTCAATAAAAAATAAACAAAATCTGCTCGGATGAAGCCCTTTCCGGTCTTTTTTTTTGTTGATTTCTCACGAGTACCCTTAAGATCATGTTCTGAACACATTGAGCGGCTCGGATCATCGA
>BPLS01000152.1:1594193-1615425 GCA_019656275.1 Rhododendron kiyosumense | reverse complement strand
CCAACCTCGATTCCGCCGTTCCGGGCTCTCGAGTATCCTCACAATGGTTCCGCCGCACCGGGTTCCCATTGGCACACATTTCATTGGCTCCGTAACGCAGATAACCAAGACAAACACACCCAACCTCGATTCCGCCGTTCCGGACTCTCGAGTATCCTCACAATGGTTCCGCCGCACCGGGTTCCCATTGGCACACACACACACTTACGTAATACCCTTGAAATAGTCATTACGTAGTTTCGAAGATATTTTCCAACCGGAAAAACACAACAACCTTGTTAAACACACCCTAGGTGCCATATGTCTACTTTCTTGGTTTTCGTGTCACGTTTGCATGCGAGACTCCGCGTGTGAGACTTTTTACAAACAATAAGCATCATTTCAACTTTGTAATGGTAAAATATCAATATCTAAGCCACGTAGCATGCTTGAATACCAAAAACAACATAAACATGCATTTTTACTTTTCAAACAACATTCAAAGGCACTTTTAAGCTTATAACAAGTAAGTAGAGAATTTTTAAGTAAGATCACAACTTCTTTACAAAATCAAAGTAAGCTTTTGAAAACTAGCTAAGAATACTACTAATTAGATAGGAATGACTACCGTGCTTCTAGGCGGTGGCTTGAATGTCGGGTGAAATCCGGCAGCGTAACGGCCCTCCGATTGCTTCGAAAGGAAAAGTTTTGGAAAACTTTCCCTAGAAACAACCTAACTAACTACTACTACTACTACTCTACTTTTAGAGCCGTCGGGTGGTTTTGGAAGTAGCTCGGGGGTTTCGCTCAAGAACTCACAAAAACAAAGGAAACTTTGAACTAAAACAAGGAAACTTGGACTTTCTAGAGAGAAGGAGGAGCAATTGCTTTGAGGTGTGATTTTCAAGTGAAGAATGAGCTTCTATTTATAGGCAAGGGGTGCCCCTCTCTCTCTCTTGGCCGGCCTCTCTCTCTCTCTCTTCTTTCCCCAATTTTTAACTCCAACAAATCCAACTTTGAAGCACAAATCAAGGAAGAAATCCTAGGGTTGCATGGCTAGGTTAGTACTAGATTTGATTCTTGAAATCAATGGAAGGATGAGATGAGATTGGTACATGATCCAAGGGTTGAGGAAATTCCAACTTAAATGGAAAAATCAAGGAAAAATCAATGGAAAATCAATGGAAATCCTAGGTTGTAAGGCTATGGTGTACCTTGGTAAGATCTTTGGAACAATTGGAGGGTTGAGATGAGAATTGTACACCATCCAATGGTTGAGAAGTTGCTAGGGAAATATTGGAGTACAAAGGTGTAAGGATTTGAATTGGAAGAAAATAAATCTCTTGGATTTGAAGTACACATCACAAATCAAACCAAAGCCAATATCAAATCTCTTCCCTCTCTCTCTCCTCTCTCCCTTCTCTCTCTCTCGGCCTCTCTCTCTCTCTCTCTCGGGTTCTCTCTCTCTCTCTCTCTCTCTCTTGCAAGGATATATATATATATATATATATGCATCTATATGTGTCATACAAGGTGTAAGAAAATCAAATAAACAATAGTTTTAGGGTACTTTGAAATCCAAGGAGATTTAAAGACTAGGATTCACTTACCAACTAACAATAAATTCTAGGGTACCTTAGGTATTAGAATAATCATCCTAGGTACAATACATATATACACATATATATATATATATATGTATAAAAGTAGGAAAAATCCCATTAAAGAATAATTAAAGGGTACTTTGGTCACTATTTACTTTTTGATTAAAGTAATAGTACTTTTCCCCAAATTAAGGAAAGTAATTAATTAGATAGTCTAATGACACTTAGGAAGATTAACCCCTTTGTCCAATGGACAAAACTTCCCCTAACATCTATTATCCAATGGATAATAGTGATTAGGTCAAGGAAAATAATAAAGTAATTAAAAGGTACAATAAAGTAAGTTTACTCTTTAATATAAACAATTGGGATTCTATTACCCAATGGATAATAATCCCCCTAACCATTATTGTCCAATGGTCAAAGAAATAATCCAAAAAGATTAAAATAAAAAGAATATCAAAATATAAAGTCTAGGGTCCAAAAGGTTCAAAAGTTCCAACGAGGGGCAAAACGGTCATTTTGCCAAGACTAGGGAACTTTTCGGTTTAGTTACCCTAACCGGATAGTCGGATGCTAACTAGGCTTGCTAAGTAGGACTAAAGCGCAAGAATTGAAACTAGAGGGACCAAAGTGCAATTATGGCAAAATTCAAGAATTTATGCAATTTCAGCAATTAAAATAAATAACTCGAATAATAAAACTAAATTTTTATTCCATAAAATTCAGAGTTATTACAGGATCAACCGGAGGAGTAGACCTTGCCTTTTAAAGGCTTGCTCTTAATGAATTGCATCCAAAGTCTTGGTTGATTTTCTTGTCCATCTTGTACCTAGACGCTAGAGCTATGGTTTGTTTTTGTTTTTTTGTTACTTAATTTTTCATCGCACTTTGGTTATATTGGTGTATTTTTTGGTTCTTAGTCTGCTATTATTTATTCAAAACTCAAAAGATTTTGTTTTTGCTCATTATTAAAAATACAAAAACATTCACATATACAAAAAAATTTAAAAATAATCTATGTTTCTTTTTGCATTGAGCACGAGGGTAAGTAGTCAGCCATGGTCAAATTCATATGTATATCTTTGGGAATGGATGCACAATTTTTGTTAGTTCCACTCATGAGTTGCATTTGGATATTTGTTGTGACATGCTTTTTGATCCTATGATCGTCACTTTACACGTCAGAGTTAGAGAGATTACTTGAAGAGGCTAGTTGACTCTCATGTACTTCGGTATGTCTTATTTTTTTCCTTGGCGATTGACCGTTTTGGTATCATCTTGTGGATACGGTGTTCCATGGGTTCAGTTGAAAAAAAAAAAGGGAGTTATATTTGTTATTCGTATCATGAGACTCTAATGCTTATCCGGGCGTTCATTGAGTATCGGGCAATTGGGGTGAGGTACTCTCTCTTTGAGCATTTGTGTCACAAAATGGATAGACCTTGTGAAGACATCCATGTTGGACCACTTGCTATTAACTGGAGATTGGGTTTGAGGTACTCTTACTTTCAATATTCGTGTTAAACGACAGCGGGGTAAAAGAGAATACATTTCTGTGATTGTTTAAAAAAATATATAAATAAGACGAGGAGGAGTGTTCCTTAGTTGAGGGGGAGTTGTGCTTAATTCTTGGCACATAATTCGTATCGATGAGTGCTTGGTTTGATTTCTTGAGGGGGAGAGTGTTTGACAGTCCATTCGTACATGAGAATTCTCGAATCCTTGAATGGTGATCTTAATATCTTATGACGTGTCACACACTTACTTTGTCATATACTCAAATCGCATGTTGCAACTTATTTTCAGATTCATTCATGGTTGGTTCATACAAATTTTCTCATGCATCTTTAAATATAGTCATATCTATTGAGTCTCATATATAGTTGACAACTTGTATCTCGGTTAATTTGTAGTGTAGTCGTGACGTATTTTTTTTTTCTTTTCAAAAAGGTATATTTAGTAATTGTTTTTAAGTTTTGGGTTCCTGGCTTTTTCCTTCAGATTTTGCTCGACCCTCATCCAACAGTTGCTTGATCAACTTAAGTTTTTGTGGTACTTGGCTCATGTTGCTTTCTTAGTAGTTTACAAAATTTTTTAACTTGGCATATATCTGGTTATCTTCATTTGGCTGTAGCTTGTTTGTGGCTATTTTTAACCTGTTGGGCTTCTAATTTCTTCTTAATATTTATTGGTTTGGTTCTTATTATTGGGTACTCTACCTTTGTCATTCCATGACAAAAAGGGGGAGAGATTTCTTGACTATCACAGTTTGTGCATTTTTTAGTGCATGTATTTTTGCAGCTTCACTAGACGTGGCCACAATCTGCTAGGGGATAGGTTTTTCTTGTTAAATGTGTTTTGTCATGCATGTGCCAAATGGAGAGATTGTTAGGACCATGGGTCACGGTCTCTCTGTGTTGGCAATTTCCAAGACAAAAACACATATTTATTTGTATCCCATTTTATTGAGTTGTATTTTATTTATTTTTGTTTCAAGAGTGTCTGTTTAGAAACTGGAATGAAATCAATATTGTATAAATGAGAGATTGAGTTTTTAGGTGGAAGAAAATCAAAAAAGATCAAGGCAATCAAGGGTTTTAACAATTAGCATTTTTGAAAGGAAAGAAAAATCAAGGAAATTGATTTCTCGGTATATGGCATATTCACAGCAACCACTTGCATCATATATTTATTCAAGTCTGTGAGGATTGCTTTTTGGGTTGGACGGCATATACATATACTCAGCAATTTCATATCATTTTTGAGGAGGTTAAAAAAATATCAAAGAAGTGTGTTGTGCCCAACACATATCTTTGAATTTTGAAGTGAAAAGAAGATCGGTGAATCTTTGAGCGTAAAATACAACTTCAAGAGGTTTACAACATCGACTCAGTTAATCTCTGATCAAAGTCCTTCGGTGGATTCCGGAAGACAAACGGAAGGCTTGTGGATTCAAGGCAGCGGCGGTCAAGTACTGGGTGTGGTAAACGTGGATTCGGCAAGTAAGTCTTAGGGCGATTTGTGAGGATTCAGAATCGTAGGGTAAGATTACTTGTAATTGCACAGTGTTTTATAGTGTTTGATTCCTTCCTGTGGTTTCTTTTTTTCCCGTTTAGGGTTTTCCACGTATATCTTGGTGATAAGCACTTGATAATGCAATAGAGGGTGCGCTAGTTATCTATTTATAGTTGATTTTATCGTCAATTTAGTCATTTTCATTTGATATTACTCGTAAGGTTTGTTTTTAGTGTTTTCAGGTAAATCGTGTGAATAAGGCATGTTTTGACATCATGGATGGCTCGAGTGCGTTCAAGTACCCAAGGAACCAATGAAGACCCTGTCGGCCCCTGAAAATCTGTCTAAGTATAGAAAAATCACTTTTCGAAAAAGTATCGATTTTCGAGATAAAAAATGGTGGTAATTGATCATTGAATTTTTCTAAGAGCAATTTCAAATTTGCAAGGTTTTATTCAAAGATCAAGGTCTTGTTTTGAGCCATTTATTCGATAGAAATGTGTGCTATTTTCTATTTTACACTAAAAGCTGCGGGTCAACATTTTGATTGGATTGAAATTTCAAAATTCTGGTAATGCCATTGTTTTCAAATGGGGGGGTACTTCTTTATTTTCATTAAATAAATTAAAGTAAAGAAAAGGTAAAAGAAATGTTTAAAATGTAATCTTTACTTAAGTTTAGAGAATGATGCTGTGAAAGTTGTTGGGTGCTGTGCTGTGGAAGCTGCTGGGAGTTATGAAGCTGAGTTCTGAAGATAAGCTCTCGGCATCGATAGGACGGATTTCATTCCATCGGTACCGAAGGACTTTCAAGATAGAGTTAACAAGCTCGGCATCGATAGATCAAATTACTTTCCATCGGTACCGAGACCCTTAGCACTGCAGCTTAAGCCCTTTGCCATCGATACCGAGGGTCTTAGAGGAGGATTTTTGGTGTATCTTGGGGAATATTCCGTGTGCGAAACAGGGGCAGTATAAATACCCCGTTATGTCATTATTGTACGATTTGGACAGAAATGTACCCATAATTTAGATCTAGGGTTAGATTTCCTTGCATTTTGAATTGTTCTTTATTGTTTTTCATTTTCCAGCCTTTGAATATTTTAAATTCTGCTTTAATTAGTTTAGTTTTGTTATTGTTGTCTTTATTAAAGTTGTAGCTACTTTTCCGATCAATTGTTTAATCTAGTTTTCTTCAAGTGTTGTTATTTTTCAATATGTTAGCTAGATTTTTGCTTACTCTTATCTCTGTAGATATGTGTGAGGAGTTTCAAGGGTTAGGTCATAGGATGATTAGCATCTCATGACTCGAGTAAAAATTGTATTTTTCACCAATAAAGTTTTAATCTTTGGTTCAAAAATTGATGTGGGGTTTGGATTTGTTTGTCAAATTGCTAAGGTGTTAACCTCTTTAATCATGTGTAGGTAAGAGCATAGCCTACTTACCACACATGATGCTTGAGATGTTTGCCAAATGAATTCTAGAGCTAGCTTGATAATTGAATCATTTTATTTTCCGGTTTATGAACTTTAATTGAGTGACTTAAACTGCGCAATTGGGTGAAAAATGTGATTTAGCTCGAGTCGTGGGTGTTAATAATTCCTAGACCTAACCTGCTTTTTATCTTAGTTAGTTAGTTTTTAATTTAGCCTTTTTAAATTCCACAGCTTAAAGTAAAACAAAGTTGGCTGCCAAAAAGCCAAAAGCCTTGCTTATTTCAACAAATCCAGCAAAGTCATATAATTATTCCCGTGGGTAAATCCCTGTCTTTCGGATTATTATGCTTTAATTGGACGCTTATACCCTACGCTTGGGGTGATCATACTTCGACATATCGAAGGAAACGAAGCACTTGGTGGTCTTCTATTTATTGCTTTCTGGTGATTGATTGGGTTGATATATTGATTGTGGGTTGATATTGAAAAATTTTAAAACATAGCAAATATTTTTAAACCTAGGCGAGCTAGGAATTTTTCAACCGTTACTAAAAACTGGACTATAGCGATGGTTTCCAATAACCGTTACTATAAACCGGACTATAGTGATGGTTTTTAATAACCGTTATTGAAAAATTGGATTAAGAAAAATCTGGTTCATATAGTATAAATATTAGTAGGTGTTTCATTTTACACAAGTGATGTGCTAGCCCAGTTGGTTTGCACGCGTGGGCAACAACGCAAGGTCCTGGGTTTGATTCCCAGGAGGAGCAAAATTTGTTGCACACGGGCAATACGTGGGTGCCACATCATGCCACGCAAGCGACAAGGAGTTGACACATCAGCACCGTGCGAAAGACATGTGGGTGCCACGTCAGCACCACCTAGAGGACACGTGGCCATTACGTCCCACAATGAAAAAATCTGTACCAACGCTCATCAAAACCGTCGCTATACTTCTACAGTGATGGATATATTGCAACAGTTTGGCCGACGGTTGGTGAACCATTGGTATAGTCTTTAGCGACGCTTTTTGTGTTTTTAGTGACGCTTTTGACTGTTGCTAGATCCCGATTTTCTTGTAGTAACTTGAGCCCCTTTTAGAAACCACAGGTAGGTTATGTGCTCACTTTAAAATCATGAAGAGGATATTCACACTTGGTGATAACCACATGGGGTCAAAGTGGACTTTGTCCATGTAATTAGTTCAGCCTGCAATCAGATATATACTGCAAATAGGAAAGCTAAGAAGTCAAGTAAGTCAAGACTAAAGAAATACTCCATTCAATGTTTGGACCTCCTTAATTGGTCAAGATATTAATTAATTTGACTCTAACTAGTTAATGGTCACTAGTTAGTAATGGATTTGTTATTGGTGAAATTACATTGAGATCCCCTCATCTATACGTTTTGGACACAAACACCCCATAACCTTTAAAAACGCCCACAGACACCCCCTTATGTATTACCGTTACCCAAGTTAACCCCTTTCGTTGGATTGCTGTTTGTTTCAACGGCACGTGCTAGTGCTTTTGGCATTTGTGAGACAAAAATACCCTTAAACAAATCTGTGTACCTCTCAACCTTTCATTTATCATCTCCCCCCCCCTCTCTCTCTCTTATCCTCAAAACCCTCAAAATCCAAATTCTCAAAATTTATCAATGGGTTCCCAGGCACCCAAATCCTCAAAACCCCAAAAATCCCAAACTCTAACCTCTACGACCACCCCACGTCAAAATCACCATCTTCTTCTCTCTCATCCCACCTGGCCATAATTGAACAAAAGCAAAGAATCCTCACTTCTCTCTTTAAGCTCACTGATAGGGACACCCACCAGATTGCAACAGAAGACCTCGAAAGAATCATCCAAACCCTTACCCCCGATGTCGTCCCGATGCTCCTCAACTGCCTTTACGACGCCACCATCAACCCCAACAAACCCGCCGTTAAGAAAGAGTCCCTGCGCCTATTAGCCGCCCTCTGTGCCGCCCACCTAGATTCAACAACTACCCATTTGACCAAAATCATTACCCACATTGTCAAAAGGCTGAAGGGTTTGGATTCGGGGCTGAGGGACGCATGTAGAGATCTGATGATCCATCTATATAAGCTAATCTATTTGCCCAAAATTGTTTATAATGCCGTGTTCCATGCATCTTCGTCGAATGGCACTTGCTGCCTTTGTACACCTCTGTTGTTGATGGGTCTTGGTGTGTTGAAATCTTCTCTCGAAGCCGCACAAGACTCAACAATCAAAAAATGGTTTTGATCAGATTTTTGGGTCTGTGATTCTCAGACATAACTTGAGCACAGATAGAAAGGAATAGGCGGGGACAGTGGGGGAGTGAAGGAGGTCGTGCAAAGGTGAGGTTTGCCAAAAATGGGATTGGCCGGAGTTTGGGTTGGCCAGAGATGGAAGGGCAGAGTGAAGAGGGGATGGAGGTAAGGGGAGAAAGGTTGGGTTTGAGATATAGGGGAGACAGTGCAAAGAGGAGAGGGAGTCATTAGGTGTTTGTGATTTTTTATGCGTGAGTGTTATTATAACAGGGGTATATGTGTGTGAGTGTTATTATGACAAGCGTATATTTGTCATTTCAGCCATTCCATTAACAGAGTTCGTGATTTTTTAGTTTCCAGTAGATGATGGGGTGTCTGTGGGCATTTTTAAAGATTAGGGGGTGATTGTGTCCAAAACATATAGATGAGAGGGTCTTAATGTAATTTCACTTTTGTTATTTACAAATGCAGGAACTTCAATTCCACCTGTGATTTTTTAGTTTTAAACTTTTCCAATTCTAATTCAAAGGAAAAGGTACACTACTGAATAATGTGAATGAGATGCAGTACTTATAGCTAGTTACCAGAATCCATCAATTTAATAACAGTTTTGCAAGTTTATTTCTGATCGAAAATCTGATTTCATTTGTTCCATTTCTGTGGAAAACGACAGATGAGCGATTAGAGGATTTTTATCGGCTTTTTGACTTTTTTGGTCCCCAAAGTAATTCCGCCGTGCCATTTTGGTCCCCAATATTCCAATTGCTAACATTGTATCCCCAAAGTATCAATTTTGTCTTTAAATGGTCCATGCGGCTCACGCCGTTCTTTCCCTCCGTCAAAACCAAGGGCAAGTTTGGTATTTCACCTCTCCCACCACGCCAAACTCCCTGTCTCCCTCAAAATGGAGTCATTTGGTTGGAAAGATTGATTTTTCTCTTCCAAGATTCTTTTAGAGTTCTCATTGAAAGCCTTAAAGTCAAAAAAATAATTATGACCCGATAGGATAAAATGATCAAAAAATTAAGATTTTCACACAGATTCAAACAGATAGAAAATTTGAAAACTTAATTTTTTCACCATATTTTTTAATATATAAACAGCCTAAAAAATCAAGTGTTTCAATTTTTAACCCGTTTCAATCTTATATATTTTTAGGCTGTTTATGTATCAAAAAATTATAATTTAGTAAGTGTTCATTTTCCTCCCAAAACAAATGGATCGAAGCATGAATTATAATTTAGTTGTCTAAGTTCATTGAGGGAAAACAATCTTTGGTTGTTTTTAGGCAACACCCCCCCCCCCCGCTCTCTTTCTAAAATTAACCTTCTAAATCCTAGTCCCTGCTTCAATACACCCCCCATGGTTTCTACCTTAAATTGGGCGGCATTTTATGAATGCAATCTGCTTCCTTAGTTCAAAAAAGAAGAAGAAGAAGTTCATTAAGGGACGAAAGGAGTACCTTTTCTCCTAACAAATGTCACATTGAATTAACTCATAAATGGTAAGTGTAGACACCCCAATCTGGTTTCCAAATCGTTTTACTTTATTTTCGGTTTCTTGTTTCCCCAATGATGAATCAGGTCCAAGCAGTATTGAGAGTAAAATGGTTTGAGCTTGGAGTATGTGGAACCCGTCCTTAGGCCTTGAACCCTAGAAACCTTAGTCAAAACCCTGACCTCAGGTTTGACCGTCGCACGGTCGTTTGGATCCCTCGCACGATGCTTTATCTGCCAGGTGTTGGTCAAAGTCAAACCTTTGACTGTTGACCATCGCGGGGCCGGCTTAACCCTCACGCGACGGAGCCACTCCCTCGCGTGATGGTCAACACCTGTCGTTTTCAACTTTTTCCAGCTGGACCTTGTGATGATCAGGGGGGTACTGACCTGGGAATCCCGTTTTCATCGACTGAACAGTGTCTCCAAGGCTTGGCTTCAACCACCTAGCCCCCCCATTCTCCCATTACTTTTTGCACCCCATTCCTTCACTAAGAAACCACAACCAGCCTTGTTGGCTGGTTGAGAAGCCTTACTCTCCACCAACCAAGCCCTCCATCTCTTCGTATAAATACCCCTATTAGTCTTTCAAGAAAAAGGTTACCTAAAAATTGTCAAAGAGAAGAAGGCCATACAAACCCTAATACTCTTCACACCTCATCAACTCAAGCCATTTCCATACACTCATTTTCCAAGCTACACCACCTTGTTCAAACCATTTCCAAAGCACTCAAGCAAATGTATAATTCCTATTGTTTACTGCTTTGATCCGTGAGGGGGGCTGACAGGACTAAGGCTAGTAATCAATACCAGTCCTGGTCCTAAAGTCAGTAGAGTTGTAAGAAAATCGTGGATGAGCACTCCCACGCATGACGAACCCACTTCATCGCGTGACTGTTCTAGTCAGCACGTGACGGTTCTCGTGGGGATGGGGTGTTGGTCTTTCTTTGTTTATGTGATTTTCCATATTATTGGTGTTGTATAATTAGAATTTGACGCTGCCATGCATGCTAAAATTCTTGGTTCAGTCCTAATAATTCATTTAAATTCTCTGGAATGCCCCTGGGATGCTTCTGAATATGTCTTAGAGCCCAGACATGCAAAACAATTCCTGGAAGTCCAGTCATGACACTCGCGCAATGAAGTGACTCCATCGCGCGATGATCGATCCATTTCTAGTAGTTGCTTTTGCATGGGCAGCTTGGTCATTGACCTTTGTTTTTAACACCCTCTCTGTTTAAGGGTTGCATCTTATTTCTGTTTATCCTGCTTGTAATATGTATTTGCTTTCAGCACGTATACACTGCTTGGCTTGATCCTGGGCGTGCACTGGTCCTTCCAGAGCCCAGAGGGAGGTAAAACTCAGCCTGTTGAAAGGATATTGACCATCGCGCGATGGTGTGAGTTCGTCGTGTGACGGTTTACTTGCATGTTGGTAAATCCATGCATGCTAGTTGGCCGTCGCTTGTGGCGAATTCATCCCAATGCTCTGTTTCGATATTTAGATCACAGTGCTGGACTTTATTTCGTTTATTTTTCGCATACAGCGTACATTCATTCATTGTCTCTCACATCCTGCAAATTGTTACTGCTTTAGTCCCCGATTAATTGCTCCCCCGCCCTAATTGGCTAAAAATTGGTTAAATAAAAGAAGAATCGCAAATGTTTTCACAAAATGCCTAAGTAGAGACCGATCTCCGGATTGGGCGAGAGGGGTGCCTTAAAATCCTTCCCCTCTCATAACCTGGCTCCCGAACTCAGATATGGTTATGACGGACTGGTTCCTTAACTTTTCAAATCGAAAAGCACGGCAAGTGCTTCGAAATACGGTTCCTTAGGTGTCGAACCTTCAAACCCGAGTGGCGACTCTGTATTTTGCGAGCGCTTGTCGTCCAGCTTTAAAGCGCTCCATCGAACCGGCATTTTTATGAGAAGGGAACGGAATCTTTTCCCAAGAAAAGGGCACGCTGCCCACAGTGGCGACTCTGCTTGGGATAATCAATATTAATCCGTGCTTGAAAGTTTAAAACACTCATGATCACTCGCTTAAAAGTTTGTCAAAACGGTGAGCTTCACGCTGCCGAAGGTCGGAATGGTGATTTAATAGGACTTTACGTTCGGCCAATCAAATCTGGGACTTTCTCGATTGATCGTTTGCGTTATTTCCTTTCAAAATGGACTAAATAAGTGAGCTAAATTTGAAAGGGCATTTTGCGATGTTGTGATTCTTCTTCTTCTTAAACAATTATTAGCACTCTTATTTGCATCGATGTGGGATAAGCCCCGTTGGATCGTTTTGGCAATCCGGCACGGTTTACCGGAGCCAGGGACCCCAAATGACTAACAACCTTTGACGATGATAAGTCATTCTACCGTTCGACTGTTGCTCTGCGGTTACGCGGGCAGCGGGAGGTATATCTTGGCTTTAGTCCGAGGAACCTGTTACAAGCCAAAACTGGCCTTTGCATATACAAAGCATTAGAACTCTCCAATCTAAGACAGGTACCTACAGGGTAAGATCTGTTTGCATCTAACCCCCATATACTATCTACGTGTTACTGCTTTCCCTATCGCATGCACTGTATATACATTCCGTCTCGCGTAGAAGCATGTTTAGGGTGGCTCCTAGGTTCCCAATCTTTCGAGTCTGTCTTGAAAGTTTGTTAGGACACTGCTATGGCCGGATGAAAAGTCGTGCATTTCATGGTGCATGTTTTTCAATTTTCGAAGTCCTTAGAATGATGGACTTTTAGGAAGTCAAAACTTTTTACACTTTTGTCTATGAGCCTAATGGAGGTCTCCAAACGGAAAAATTTGGAATAACTGAAAGAATACCATGATGCTTACACCAATTAGGTAACAAGTGACCCATCACTTATATCGCCCGGCTAATAACACAGTGCTGCTCACGCCATTCTGGTTATAGTATCATGACATTCGTGCTGAGTCGCTCCAAATTCAAAAAATTGAAACTCCAAAATTGCAACATAGCCGAAAGATTAGAATTCTTTTGACGTCCTTTAAAGTCACTTGTTTCAAGTAAAGGATACATCTTCGAAAAGAATTTCGAGGATTATGGCAGTGTCCAAGCATATTGAGACAGGCTTATCTCCTAGTCTTAGAGTCTAGGGTGACACTCGCAATGTTGACTGTGCTTTCGCTTTAGTCTTTTATTTAGATTAAAGTTACTACAGGGCCCTTATTCAGCTTATTTCTTACTTTACTGCAAGCAAAGTTCTGAACCATTGCACCGCCAAGGAAAGTATCGAGGTAGAGAGACAAACCCACTTGGGAACGTCTGCGTCAGAATCCGGTACAAAGGCTTGTCAGGTTACGGCCCCAGTCAGTTACAATGGAAGACTCTCCGCATTCTTTATTGGCCGCTCTACAGTCGAGATCATCGTCAGTTATCCAGGAAATCGAATCTCCGACGTCACCCACTCCTTCATCTTCGTCAATTTCATCCGGGACTTCCGTTATGGCAGATCATCCACAACCGCTAACTCTTGAAACCATGCTCATGAACATTCAGAATAGCATTACCACCATGCAATAAAGGGCTGCTCAGACCGATGCTAATCTTACTAGGCTTAATGACCTTATCAACCATCGTCTTCCGCCGGCTGCAGAAGCGGGGAGCGAGGTCGATGAGGACGACCATGCGGAACAAGTCTTTGTTGAAGATCCAAACCATGCAGGGCGGCTCATAGTTCAGCCCAACCCAAGAGAAGCTCGCCCGGAAGCAGTGAACCTGAACCTCACTACTGCAAGACCTGCTCCAGATCCTAATATGACTGCTCTTATGGCAAAGATCGCCAAGTTGGAGGAATCTGTTTCCAAATCAGAAAAAATCAGTGCTGGAGGGATCGATCTGAATCGCCTCTGCTTGTATCCCAATGCAAAGCTACTCGACAAATTTAAGATGCCTGATCTTGCCAAGTTTGATGGAAGTGGTGATCCTAAGACTCATCTTTATGGCTACCATGCCGCCATGAAGCTCTTGGCTATTGAACTCGAGGCCATGTCTCAGCTATTCCCTCAGACTCTCTCCGGACCTACCTTTCACTAGTTTTTGTCACTCGACATCGCCAAGAGGAGGACTTGGGAGGATATCGGTGCTGCGTTTATTTCGCAGTATAGCTATAATTCCCAGCTCAGGATGACAACCAGGGAACTTGAGTCCACTAAAATGGAGGCTAAGGAATCCTTTGCAGATTTTGTCAAAAAATGGTGGGTGAAGGCCGCTCAGATGACTGATCGCCCAAGCGAGAGAGATCAGCTCCGTATCATCTCCCGTAATCTTTAGCCAGATTATGCCAGGCATCTGGTCCTTGTTCAAGCTTCTTCAAACTTTGACACCTTCTTTGAGTTTGGCCTGGCCATTGAGGATGCGCTACAAAGTGGAATTTTGTCGAAAGGGGAGTCTTCCAACCTTTCAAAATCAAAGCCTCGGGCATACTCAGGAAATACCAATGCATTGTTTGGGAGTGGGACTTTCTCCAATACGGCGACCAGCGGCACTAATGCCTCTTCCTCTAATGCGACCAACCACATTGCGGATGTCAATCAGGTGTAAGCTCTGCAGAACAATCGATCGCGCAATCAACCCCGTAACTTCTCCGCCTTTGAAGCCCCTCTGTCTTCGATTTTGGAAAAGTTGACCAAATCCGGACATCTCAAACCCCTGGATCCGACTCCTTTACCTAAGAACCCTTCACCCAATTTCAAGGTTAACCTCTATTGCGCCTACCACCAAGGTGCTGGTCATCTCACGGACTCATGCTTTTGTCTCCGCCATGCGATTCAGGATCTCATAGACGAGAGAACCCTTTACGTTCCACCTCCACCACCTCAAAAGCCAAACATACTTTCCAATTCCATGCCAAAGCATGGTGCTGCTCCACACATCAACCATATATCCACCAGCTCCACTCAAATCAACCCTAGCTCCACTATATTTAACTCCACCGACCACATCATCCCAACGAACCGACCCAAACCAGCTGTGGTTATGCCATGTGAACCGGAAGTAGAACTTATGTACATTGGGGAGCTTTCTTATATTAACCCAACCACTCAACTCCTGCAATCGGGCCTCGAACTCTTTAACGAAGTCATCGGCAATCTCCACGATGAGCCAGTTCGGACTATACAACTCAATCCTACCTTGACCCGTCGCGATCCCATGTTCGTCATCATGGATCCCAGTTCTTCTCCGAATTTCGAGAACCAATTCAGGACTACAGTACCAGCGTGGTTTGAGCTAGAAACCGGGCTCAGCATGCAAGCCGTAGGTTGGGCTATAGCTGATCATATGGACTATGCCACCCCTATAATCAATGAATTGGCTGAACTTGAATTGGAAGGGTTCCCTTTGCATCCCGACTATCTCCCGCTCCCTGAGCAAATTCTGTTGGATCAAGCTTGGAATGAAGAATGGCAGGTCGAGCACGACCAGGCAATGATTGATCCCTTGGATGGCATCTCTTTGTACATGCTATTTCAACAGCCAGAACCCTTGCTTCCCGAAGAGGAATACTTTTTGGACCTTGAACCTGCTTGGCAATCTCAGTTGGACTTTGACACTAACCCTCTCCAAGGTTACACTTTACCAGATCACATGACCCACTTCGTAGAGGACGATTTTGTTCAGGAAGAGCCCCGCATCCTAAGGGAATGCTTTTTACCCTCTACCATTAACAGGTTGGTCAATTCGGTGTCTGATGTCGAGTATGACCTTACCTTCTACATCGTCGATGAGAGCCTTTCGCGCCCAGAAGTTCCTTTCCCGACCGAGGAAGATTGTAGTATCATGGTTACGGATCTTATCCCCCGACCTGTGGGATGTAGATGACGTGGTCAACATTCAAGTCGGACCCGAGATTTGGATAGTTAATCGCTTCTTTGTTGATGGAGGGCTTTGGGATGTTCCTTTCGTCGCCAATCCGGAGCCCGTTGCAGAAGTTGGGGCAGTCAAAGGCTTGGACTTTTGGGAAACATTGTTGGTGAAAGACTTGACCGAAGATTTGGGTTTAGACATGGAAGTACCTGCAATGACTCCAGCAGCCGACAAAGGGAAGCGCAAATTGGGGGAAGTCCCTGCTGATATTTAGGATGTCGATCAAGATCCTCAAGTTGTGCCTTTTTGGGGAATGTTCATAATGTTACAAGGAGTGGATGGATTTTTCAGCCCACTAATCTGTAGGCCGGGAACTCGTCCAACGCTTCTAACCAAAGGAGCGAACCCTCTGCTTTCCCAAGGTCTGCACCTCTTGAGGTACCTGCTGGTTCCTTAGATGCCGATGTGATTCAAAGACAACTCGAGCGGATTCCCGCTGCTATATCGATCTGGGGACTAATCTGTTCCTCACGCGAGCATCGTCAGAAGCTTTGTCACACTCTCTCTCGTCTCGAGGTTCAAGCTGATGTCACTTCTGATGCCATGATATCTCTCATCCTCCCGCCTACCTCTAAGCACACAGTGATCTTCACGGACAAGGATCTACCTATTGAAGGAGTCGACCACAATCGCCCCTTGCACGTTACCGTCAAGTCCCGAGGACTCTGGGTCCCCACCATTCTCATCGACAACGGTTCAGCCATCAATGTTTGCCCTTTGAGGGTGGCTTACCGCCTGGGACTGACTAAAAAGGACCTCGCACTCTCTAGTTTGGCCGTAAAGGCGTATGATGGTACTCGTCGCATAGTTGAGGGAACGCTAATGCTCAAGCTCGACATGGATGGTTTTGAAATGGACGTCGAGTTTCATGTAGTCGACATCCCGGCCACGTTCAACCTTTTGCTTGGCAGGCCATGGCTCCACAGATCCAATATCATGGCCGTACCATCCACTCTCCACCAAAAAGTCATGCTGGGACTTCCAACTGGCACCTTAACCATTTGCGGGGACTCGGGGATCCGCCCGCTCAAGGAAGATGGTACTTCCGTCTTGGGAATTATGCATGGTGAAAAAGACGATGATTTCGGGGGATTCTCCTTTGACACATTCGGTTCCGTTCTGGCAATCAATGTGGATGGGGACTTCATCATCAGCTTCGTCGCCTTGGACATTATGAGGAGAATGCCCTATCTGCCTGGTCTTGGCTTAGGGGTTCACCAACAGGGGATCCCGGAGTTCCCTGCCTTTCCTTCTTGAGAGGGCCGCTTTGGTTTGGGGTATGTTTCCTCTGCCAAAGATGCCAAAAGGAGGAAATGCATGGGAAAACCTCCAATCTTTTATGGTGATCCGGATAGCTACTTTGTACCGGAAAAGGGAAACAATGTTTACACCGGACAGGCCGAACCGTTTATTGATTTAAAGACTGGGGAACTACTATCGGGTTCGAGGTTTTTGCTGATGACACCTGGTCAAACAACGATGAAGAGCCGTTAAGGTTGGAATTCAAGAAGAAGCTTGGCCAGCCAAAGATCAAAACCGACTGGCTGGGATCTTTTAATCACAGAGGTTTGGAGCAGTTTTTCTATGAGTTCTCTCCAGTGGGTTTGGCTGAGGAAGCTGAAGAGGCTGAAGTGTTCATGCTAGGGCCCGACGCCCCCGAGGATCCTACATCTTTTATTGTGGAAGCTAAGGGTAGTATTAAAAATTGCATTGATGATGCCTCTGAGTCTGACACAGAGTCTGTTGAGTCTTTTGAGTCTAAATCTAGCTCTGAGTCGGAGTTTGTGCCTCTCGGCCCTCCACGTCATGGTTTTTATTTCGAGTTTGACTCTGCTGTACTTGGTAACCCCCTGGGGTCTTCTACAATGAAAGAATCTACTTCTGACTACTTTGATGATTTGTATATAAACTGTGTTGACCCCAATGATGAGGGGGTAGATTTCAATGGGGATATCCCCAAGGAAATCTATGCTCTCATTGAAAGGGAAGATGAAAGGCATGCTCAGCCGTTAAAAGAAGAAGTAGTTTCTATAAACTTGAAAGATGAGAACGATCCCCAAATGGTTCAAGTGGGCTCCACTTTATCCCCAGAGGAACATCACGATTTTAAGGAGCAGCTCATGGAGTTCAGTGATATCTTTGCATGGTCTCATCAGGACATGCCCGGGATCGACCCTGAGATAGTGGAGCATCGAATTCCCCTACTGCCGGATGCTAAACCTGTGAAACAGAAGCTGAGGCGGATGAGGCCAGATTAGGTACAAAAGATCAAAGACGAAGTCACTAAACAAATTGACGCTGGTTTTCTTGTGGTCTTTTAATACCCCACTTGGGTTGCTAACATTGTGCCAATTCCCAAGAAGAATGGACAGATCCGG
The DNA here is from genome assembly GCA_019656275.1 of Rhododendron kiyosumense. Classification (NCBI taxonomy): domain Eukaryota; kingdom Viridiplantae; phylum Streptophyta; class Magnoliopsida; order Ericales; family Ericaceae; genus Rhododendron; species Rhododendron kiyosumense. The sequence goes on along the minus strand of BPLS01000152.1, from coordinate 1,597,337 downwards.
GTTTGTGTCGATTTTTGGGATTTGAACAGGGCGAGCCCTAAAGACGACTTTCCTCTGCCACACATTGACGTACTTGTTGATAATACGGCGGGACATGCCATGCTCTCGTTCATGGACGATTTCTTGGGTTACAATCAGATTTTCATGGCACCGGAAGATCGGGAGAAAACGACGTTCATTACTGAGTGGGGGACTTATTGTTACTTAGTCATGCCATTCGGGTTAAAGAATGCCGGACCTACTTATCAGTGGGCTGCTACGACCATTTTGCACGACATGATGCACAAGGAGGTTAAGGTTTATGTAGATGACATGATTGCTAAGTCGAAGACTCGTGAGAGGCATATTCCTGTTCTTCGGAAATTCTTCGAACGGCTCCGTAAGTATCGCATGCGTCTTAATCCGCAAAAATGTACATTTGGCGTCACCGCAGGTAAAATGCTTGGCTTATTTATCACTACTCATGGGATTGAAGTTAATCCATCAAAGATAAAGGCTATGCTGGAGATGAAGCCACCAAAGTCTGAAAAGGGAGTGCGGAGCTTTTTAGGAAAGGTTCAGTTCATCAGCAGATTCATTGCCAAGTTAACTTTGACTTGTGAGCCGATGTTTCGCCTTTTAAAGAAGAACACACCATTTGTATGGATGGTCAAATGCCAAGCTGCTATCACGTCTGTTCAGAACTATTTTCAGAATCCTCCGGTCTTCATGCCACCGGTCTCTGGGAAACCTTTGATACTTTATTTGTCCGTAAATCCTTCGTCCATGGGGTGTCTGTTAGCTCAGGAAGGAGTTATTTAAGCAAGAAGATGGTTGGATGTGAGGAACGCTATATCGCTCTTGAAAAGACGTGTTGGGCTTTGGTTTGGGCTTTTAAGAAGTTAAGACACTACATGCTGGCTTATCCAGTAAAGTTGATTTCTCGAATGGATCCTCTCAAGTATCTCTTTGAGAAGCCAGCACTTACTGGTAAGTTAGCTCATTGGTTGCTCTTATTGGTGGAATTCGATCTCGAGTATGTTACAAGGAAATCCGTCAAGGGACATGCAGTTGCAGAGTTTTTAGCTGACCACCCAGTCGATGGGCCAGAAGACTCAGATTTTGTGTTCCCGGATGAGGAAGTTCTGACAGTTGTTGAAGACGTGTGGACTCTTTACTTCGATGGGGCAGCCAATCAGAAAGGGTTCCATATCGGGGTTTTGCTTCTTACTCCCGATGGTTCTCCCATTCCGCTCGCATTCAAGCGTAACTTTGACGTTATGAATAATCAAGCTGAGTATGAGGCCTATATTGTCGGGATGGAGGCCGCTCTCACTCTTGGAGTTGAAAAGCTCGAGGTCAGAGGCAATTCTAATCTTGTTGTGTCATAAGCCAACGGGGATTGGAAAGTTCATGAAGAAAGGCTGAAACTTTATTATCAGGACCTGGAAGACCTTATCCCTCGCTTCAACAAGGTTACCTTCACTCACATTCCCCGGTTGAAAAACCAATTTGCTGATGCCTTGGCGACTTTGGCCTCTATGGTCGAACTCCCTTTGGGGGTCGAACTCCGCCTTATTCTGATCGAACAACGAGATTGCCCCACCTATCAACACATCAACACCATCGATGATGTAGATGATGGCCTACCCTGGTATCACGACATATGGAATTTTGTGGAAAGCGGAAAATACCCAGCTGGAGCTTCTAAAAAGGATCAACTTGCGCTACGAAGGTTGGCTACCCAATGCATTATCTACGGAGGAAAACTGTACAAGAGATCACATTGTGGAATGCACAAACTCTGTGTTGGTGGAGCTGAAGCCATTAGGATCATGGAAGAAGTTCATAAAGGTGTTCGCGGTCCTCATATGAGCGGTGTCATGCTAGCTAGGAAAATCTTACGACAGGGATATTTCTGGTCCATTATGGAATCTCAGTGTGTGGATTATGTGCGGCGATGTCACAAGTGCCAAATCCATGCTAACCTAATGCATGTTCCACCTTCTAACCTATTTGGCATGGCCTTGGCCTTTTTCTGTGTGGGGTATCGACGTCATTGGTATTATCAGACCGTCTGCTTCGAATAGTCACAGGTTCATTTTGGTAACAATCGACTACTTTACCAAATGGGTGGAAGCTGAGTCTTACAAAACCCTAACCGCGGTTCAAGTCACGCACTTCATTAGAAAGAACATCATTTATCGATACGGTGTGCCTCAAGCGTTCGTGTTAGATAATGGGACTCACTTCAAAGGTATTGCTGGAGCTCTTCGAGGAATTCAAGATTCAGATCCACCATTCAACAGTCTATCGCCCTCAGATGAATGGAGTAGTTGAAGCGGCAAATAAGAACGTTGAGACCATCATCAAGAAGTCTGCGGAGTTCGCCAGGGACTGGCACGAGCAATTGCCTCTGGCTCTTTGGGGATATCGAACTTCGATCCGAACATCAATGGGGGCCACCCCCTTTTCTTTAGTTTATGGGATGGAAGCAGTACTCCCTATTGAGCTCGAGGTACCGACTCTGAGGATCATGGTGGAATCAGAACTTTCGGAATCCGAATGGTTCAGTGAAAGATTTGTTGAACTCATGCTTTTTGATGAAAGGAGGCTTCGTGCCTTGTACCATGTTCAGGGGTATCAGCGTAGGATCACCCGGGCTTTTAACAAGAAGGTGAAGTCCAGGGACTTGATTGAAGGAGACATGGTCACAAAAGAAATCCGGGCACCAGTGTTCGACCCTCGTGGTAAATTCCGCCCAAAGTGCTCTGGGCCTTACATTATCAAGACTATCATTTCTGGGGGAGCGACTCCGCTTATTGATCTTGACGGCAACGAGTTCAGTACTTTGGTTAACCTGGATCAACTCAAACGCTACTATCCCTAAGAGAAGCTCGTTGGATAGAAAACCACAAGGGTGGGCGGTTCCAAGCAAAAATTAGAGCAAGCCTGTTAGACCGAAAACCTAAGGAGGTGGTTTAGGCAAAAATAAATAGGCATCAATCAAAGCTCGCTAGACCGAAGATCCCGAATTGGCTACTATCCCTGAGAGAAGCTCGTTGGATAGAAAACCACAAGGGTGGGCGGTTCCCAGCAAAAATTAGAGCAAGCCTGCTAGACCGAAAACCTAAGGAGGTGGTTTAGGCAAAAATAAATAGGCAT
>BPLS01000152.1:1539374-1593793 GCA_019656275.1 Rhododendron kiyosumense | reverse complement strand
GAGAGAGAGAGAGAGAGAGAGAGAGAGAGGCCGAGAGAGAGGGAGAAGGGAGAGAGGAGAGAGAGGAAGGAGAGAAGTTGGAAGATTTGATGTAGTCTTGGTGATTTGTGATGTGTACTTCAAATCCTTGCAATATATTTTCTTCCAATTCAAATCCTACTTCCTTTGTACTTCATATATTCACCTAGCAAGCTTCTCAACCCTTGGATCTTGTACAATTATCATCTCAACCCTCCAATTGGATGCAAGATCTCTCCAAGGTACACCATAGCCTTACAAGCTAGGATTTTCCATTGATTTTCCATTGATTTTCCATTGATATTTCCATTTAAGTTGGAATTTTCTTAACCCTTTGATCATGTACCAATCTCATCTCATCCTTCCATTTTGATTCAAGAATCCAACCTAGTACTAACCTAGCCATGCAAGCCTAAGATTTTTCCTTGATTCATGCTTCAAAGTTGGATTTGTTTTGATAAAAAATTGGGGAATTGGGAGAGAGAGAGGGCCGGCCATAGAGAGAGAGGGCACCCCTTGGCCTATAAATAGAAGCTCATTCTTCCTTTGAAAATCACACCTCAAAGCAATTGCTCCTCCTTCTCTCTAGAAATTTCAAGTTCTTAGTCTTTAGTTCAAAGTTTCCTTTGTTTTGGTGAGTTCTTGAGCGAAACCCCCGAGCCGCTTCCAAAACCACCCGACGGCTCTAAAAGTAGTGTAGTAGTAGTTAGTTAGGTTGTTTCTAGGAAAATGTTTCCAAAACTTTTCCTTTCGAAGCAAACGGAGCGCCGTTACGCTGCCGAAATCACCCCGACGTCCAAAGCCACCGCCAAGGAGAACGGTAGTTAATCCTAACTATTTTGTAGTCATTTCTATCTAATTAGTAGTAATCTTAACTAGTTTTCAAAAGCTTACTTTGATTTTGTAAAGAAGTTGTGATCTTACTTTAAAAGTGGCTTGTTTGTTGTTTGAAAAGTAAAAATGCATGTTTATGTTATTTTTTGGTATTCAAGCATGCTACGTGGCTTAGATGTTGTTATTATACTATTTCGAAGTTGGAATAATGCTTGTTGGTTGTAAAAAGTCTCACACCCGGAGTCTCACATGCAAACGTGACACGAAAACCAAGAAAGTAGACATATGGCACCTAGGGTGTGTTTAACTAGTTGTTGTGTTTTTCCCGGTTGGAAAGTACTTTGGAAACCACATAATGACCATTTCGAGGGTATTATGTGAATGTGTGTGTGTGTGCCAATGGGAACCCGGTGCGGCGGAACCATTGTGAGGATACTCGAGAGTCCGGAACGGCGGAATCGAGGTTGGGTGTGTTTGGCTTGGTATCTGCGTTACGGAACCAATGCTTGTGTGCCAATGGGAACCCGGTGCGGCGGAACCATTGTGAGGATACTCGAGAGCCCGGAACGGCGGAATCGAGGTTGGGTGAGTTAAAAGGTATTTTTGATAAAGTGTAACAATGAAAAAGTTAACGATGAGTCAAACGCCAATGATAGTTACAAGCGAATGCAAACATGTTAGCTTATTGCTTTTATTCCTTGCTTATGTACTTATCATGTGGAAATCGATGTTAGTAAGGTAGGATTTACTATTGGGCTTTAGTAGCTCATGGTGTTGCCTTTGTGGTGACCCTGGCATATTATATGGGTGGCGACGCCGATATAATATGTCAGATTTGATAGATGAACATGGCGACCTATTCACGTTGGAGGCGTACGGAGCCGAGGAACTCGCTAGGCTGGAGGAGCAAGAGGAGCCGTAGTTTAGGACCTCGTAGCTTCCTTTTTGTTATCTTTGAACTTCAAATGCTCCTATGTGAGCCGTTTTGTAATAATGAGCAGTGACTCGATATTTCTGTAATAAATTTCCTTTATTAACGTACCTAAAATTTAGGGGCGTTACACGGAATCTCATTCCTTTACTTAGTATCACTGTTCCGGAACCTTCTAGACCATTCTTGCCGCCTCACGATTTAGGGCAACTTCTTTCCTTGTTTGGCTATCTCGTTGTCGAACAGTCCACATGGGCCAGTGACCTCACATACAACTGGTCCTCATCATTACATTTGGACAAATGACCTCACATGTCTTTTGTCCTTATCAGCCGAATAGACTGCCTGGGTCAATGACTTCTCATGTCATTGGTCCACATCGCCGTTCATCGCACTACCCGGCGATGAGCCCTGTCACACCTACCACGTGCTCCTGTACATCACGTGTTCGGTGACTAATTGTACCTGTTCGGGAATACCTCCCTACAACACTCACCAGTAATTGGTTGACTCGCCCATCCGGGGATACAAGTAAGTAAGCAGCCAGCATGCTGATTGCCAGGGCGAATTTGCGCCGGGCCTGTAGGGTGGTATCCTCTGTGTTGCCTTCAGGCCTATACCATTCCATCAGACGCATAATGTTGATCTGCCCTCCGGTTAACAGACTTTTTGCTGCCCCTCGGGTGATGTTGAGACTTGTTTGTAGGAGTTTTGGCATGCTTTTTCGGTAAGGGGGTATAACAATCACGCTCGAGGCAAATCCTTGGAGGTATGCTTGGAATTCCTCTACGGTAGGGCACAACTCATTATCTGTAAACCTGAAAACATGAATGTCTGGATCCTAGAATCGCATGGCAGCCATCAAAAGTTCAGGACGAACCTTCACATTTCAAAGGAAACGAAAAGCGGCCAGCCCATGGGAACGGAATGATAACCAATCTCTAGCGACAAAGGCTGTTAGCCATGGACTGATTAAGACCGGAAGGTTATTTGCCATTTTGGTGTATGTGGAAGTCTTAACTTTGGAGGGGACTGCCTCTCATTTGCAGGGACATGGCTTTTATAGCCAAAGCATGCAAAATATCATTCCTTCCTAAAGAAAATATCCAAGCAAGGTGGCACTCCCCCTTCAGTGCAAGGGCACATCTGTGAACTGTCCTAGAGATGTTCTGGACGACCAAGGACAATGACAAGGCTTTCAACACCTCAGAATTCAAGACTGGTCAAATAAAGGTGGCTTAGCAGGGACTAACCATCGCGCGATGGTCCTACTTCATCGCGCGATAGTTTCTCCATCGTGCGACCATCTCACTCCATCGCGCGATGGTTCTATCTGCAATTTGACAGATTGCACCAGCTACTGTCCGAATTTGGTCATTTTTCATTCCAAGGGTTGTTTTGTAGTTTTGATGATTCCAACAAGTCACAAATGACATATATGACTGTGTCCAAGCATCGGATTTGAAATGTTGCGTTTAACGAAGTTTTTGGACCTTCGGCGGCCCATTTCAAGTTCATTTGACGACTTTGGGAAGTCGAAATCCGTTATGGAGGTCTTTACCAGCTACCCTCATGCCATATAGCTCACATGAACCTCGTGTGATTGTGTGGAGGTGTCGGCTTCAGTCCGGGACATAATAGAGTCTTGTATTCCGTTTCGTGTCCATTTTTGTGTCATATTTAGCACTTTTGGGTCCAATTTATATTCCGGAACTTGTTTCTTAGTTCCGTCGACTCATGAGTGTCATTTCGTACTTATATGATTGTATTGCAGTGTCATTTTTGTCCACATAGGAGTACTTTGAGTTTTGGTCTTCTTAATGCCTAAGATTCATTTATTTCCTTGTGTCCTTGTATCCTAGTTTTGCATTGGGGTACATTCTTGATTTTCTTCTGAGCTAGTTGCGTCTATATGCACGTGTGTGTCTGTGAGTGGTTTCAATGCATCATCAATGCAAGTTTGGTATTAGTGATGATTCTTATTCTTATTACAAGAGTAAATAAGCTATGAAAATGCAAATTTTATAACTAAACCATAATTTTTCCATGTTAAAAGGAAGAAAGCAACTATGCGTGTGACACTTCGGCCAATCATAACCATCATGTTAGCTAGGGCACATCCGCTCGCAGGTTAAGGGCACGCAGGCCCCAAAATAGCCGTCACGTATCAGCTAAGGCGCTCCGGCCTTCTATCTATCTACTTGGGCACGTAGGCCCGAAAAAAAAAAAAAAAAGAGAGAAGGGTGCAGAAAGTAAGATGAGGCTTCATCGTAGCCCTCACTCCTCCTCGAGCCAGTCATCGTCGCCGTCGTCATCGTCGTTGTCGTCCCTCTCTCTAGGATCCTGTTTGTAGCCAGGATCGTCTACGGAATCGTCAGAGTTGCTACCATTGGGCATCTCTTCCTCCTCTTCTCTTTCTTCCTCCTCCTGCTCCTCTCTTCCTTCCTCTTCCTCCTCGGAGACCTCAGGCAGGATCAGTCGCTTTTTACAGATCGGCTCCTCTTGCGTTGGTCTCTGGCGCATCTTGATTTGGTACCGCTCCTCTGCGCGTGCCGCCGCCTCTCTGGCTGCCTCCTCCCTTGTTGTTGTCGCCGATGAGCCTCTCATCTCTCGTCTATTAGTGTGTGGAGGAGTAGAAGTCCTGGCCGCCAGTTTCTTCTGTGGAGGAACCCTGACGGTTTTTCTCCTAGGAGCAGCCCGCCTTTGCGCTTGCATTATAAATTTTTTGCATGTCAATATACATTTTGCATATTATATGTTTAAGGGCAGGTACAATCAACTTCAAATCAGTGGATATCACAGTATATTGTTTATTGAAATAGGATGCATGTATCATGTATTGAAAGCAGGAGTGTATCATTTTCTAGAGGTTATGCCTGAGATCTTTGACTCGCCGGTATTGAGGTTGGAGTAGGGTAGTGCAAGTCCAGTGGAAGACCATTTGCCGCTCATCTTATCACGTTCTCCAGTACTAGCATGCGCCGAACAGTCTTGCTCACCCACTCTTTTGGCACCTGCAGAAGTGGCATTGGTTATGAATAACTTGACAATGGTTTAATTTTATTGAATTATAGTAATGAAGACTATGATGTCTTACCAGGACAGTAACGGGTGTAGGCTCGGCTCGGGCAGGGACTAAGTGTATTTCGGCCGGATTGCCCTAAGAATCCACCACTGCTATCTTTCACAACAGCTCTGGTGGCCCGCCTCTCACTAGACCGCTCATCCCCCACTTCACGTTGACCTTGCCACCTTTCTGTCTCTCTACGGCATCCCTCCTCTCCTCAGCGGCATCGCGAGCCTGACTCCGTACCTCTCTGAATTCCCGGACTCTCAATGGCCCCGCCCAACGCTCTCTCTGGTATGTCGCATAGTCCATGTCTGGACGCAAGTGGCGTGTCAGATCGGTGTCAGGCCGTAAAGGCCTCCAGCTCGGCCAGTGTGTATTCCTTTGTATGTGAAGCCCGTGGTGGGAGTGGCCCAAGCACCTAAAACGCAGTGTAGCTAAGCGACTGGCGCGTCACTCGGTCACCTAAGTACCATTGCCAATCAAAATCTGACTCCAACAACACCTTGCTGGCTGTGACAACTTTGCTCTTAGTCAGGTACTCCGGCTCTGGTCCTGCCACTCTCCAAGGATCCCACTCAACCTGCACAGGCAAACAATGCAAGTATCAGTCAGCGACAACATTAAAGCAATAGAAAAGGATGTATGTTTTTGCTTGTTAAGGTTTAATTTCTGTTATACCTATGAGGGTTGGAGCTCGTCTAAGTATATCCGGAAGCCATCTAGGTCACCTCTCCCTTTCTTTTCTCCCATGTTCTTCTTGCTCCAAATGTGAGCACGAGGGAGGATCCCCAAATCCAAGCTCTTTGTCGCCGGGCGACACATGTTCAAAACCTCGTAAGTCCAGAGCTGCATGGTTATTAGCAGATCAAATCATCAATGCTTGCAAGAGTATTATTGAGAGAGTTATGCAATCAAATGGATACAAGCATATATCGAAATTGTTTTACTCTTTTGGAATCATACCTCCCAGACCCTCCAGTACCCAGCAGTGCTCACCTCCGTCCTTAACGAATCCCCAAAGAAGCCATAGGCTGCGCCCAGTGCTGCTCCGCCCTAGTCAAAGCGCGAAGCTGTCCTCAAGTCCCTCAGCCCGGGAAAGTATGACAAATGGACCTTGTTGCGCCTGTTTGGGTATAAGGTCGCGCCAAAGAGATATAACAGGTATGCCCGGGCCATCTGCTTCGCCTCCTCCTCCGTGGTCACCTTCTTTTTGAAATACCTGGTGAACTGCCCATACCTTGCCATCCCTTCCTCGAACTTGGGCACTTCTCCCAAGAATCATGCCAGAGCCACTGGGTCCTCCTGAATGCTCGAGTCGAAAGGGATGGGCTCGCCCCCGACTCTCAAACCCGTGATCGCTGCGAAGTGAGTTGGCGTCACTGTCATCTCCCCGGGCGGTAGGTGAAAGGTATTGGTGGTATCTCTCCACCTCTCTGCAAGTGCAACTAGGACAGCATGGTCATTTCTGAACGGTGTGAGAGTCTGTATGAACTCTCCAAAGCCTGCCTCATCCACCAACTGCCTCATTCTCGCTGGCAAACCCTGGTACAAGGCCAAAGAGCTACACGCGCCCCCGAAACCGTGAATATCTCTTTGCCTCGCTCTCTCATGTCACAGACACAAGAACAAGTAATAAGAAGGCACGTCAGCATGTAAGATTCATTTTCAAGTTCTAGGTAATCAATGCAGCTTAGTGACAGATGATTGGTTCAAGTTATTATGCTCCATGCTTTGGCATTCGATGCACAAGTCACGATGTCAATTTGCTTATCTCAAATATCTGGCATGGGATTCTCAACTTTTATTTGTATACATTCAAAATACGATATTGAAATTACAGAAAGGGAGTTTACTAGAAATGTACCTCTGACTAGCTGCTCGAAATATGGGTCTCGGGGTCCCTCAAGACAATCTCAGAGTCATACTTTGACTGTTGTGGCCTGTACGCCGCGAAGCCCAACGGCACAAACAAGGGAGGAATGGGTAGCTCGTACCCCTCTGCTGTGAACAGGACACGTGTTAGACGTTCTGCCTCCAACACCGCTGCCACTCTAGGCCCGTGTACCCTAGCTCCGACCCTCTCCTTGGTCTCCACATCCCTCAGAGCCTCCTCCTTAGCGGCTCTCACCCTCTTGGCCCTCGCCGCAGCCTCTGAAGCGGCTATCTCTCTTTCGCACTCCTCCCGAGCCTCCAAAACAGCGGCCCCAAGCATGGGATCCTCCTCGAGGAGCCGGGCTAATCTCTCATCGCTTAAAAACTCCGCGAGATCCTGTCTCGTGATCGGTCTGTGGCCCGATGATGTCGCCGTTGGCCGGAACAGTACCTCCTCTCCGTCATGCACGAATGGGACCCCGGTGCTCTCTTCCACTTCAGTCACTATATCTTTGCCTTTCGCCGGATCTCTCGACAGAGTCTCACTTGGCCCGGCACCATCGCCATCGGCACCTCTACTACTCGTGCCCTCAAAATTGCCACCAACCACCACTGAGCCGGTCACGGCCATGCTCGGATCCAAACGTTCTACTGTAGATCCTGCGGCCCCAACTTCCTCCGTCGCGCGATGATCTGGCTCCATCGCGTGATGATCTGGCTCCATCGCGCGATGCTCGCTGTCGTCACCAACCTCCTGCATGTGGCCCTAGACACCATCATCGCCTCCTGCTCTCACTGCACCTATGCGTTCATCAACTCCTACCGGCAGCTGCTCTCCTATTTTAATCTCCACTGGCCCTCCTTGGTCCGCTGGAAGATCAACAACCTCGCCTCCGCCACCACCATCGCCGTGTTCCACCATGGGTGTCGATATGTGAGTGGTTTCGTTGATTTTGGACGGAAATCAAGGGTTTGAGTTGAGGTTTGGAGAGTTTGAGAGTTAAGAGAAGTTTTGAATTTTCGAAACCGACTGGAACTGTTTCTGTAACGTCCCGGGGAAGAAAAGGGGAAGACAAAAAAACAGGTACGGGCCGAGTTTGGGCTCTTCCCAGATCCAAGCCCTAACACAGCTTCGTCGCGCGATGAAGTGACGCCGTCGCACGATGATCCAATTGGGCTTTCAGGCCTAACTCGACCTCTGAACAGGCCCAACCATCTCTCAAAGGCCCATGGTTTAGCGTTACGACACTGCAATAATTTTGATGGTGGTCGTGAATTACGTGGTCTCCAAAGCCAGAATACTCTTATATCTCCGGCAGTAGTCCGCCTGCGCACTATTCCAATTTCAAAATCAGCGACGATCCATCCATCCAATTTCAATCAACGATGATCCATCCGTCTGATTTCAATCAGGGACGATCCATCTGTCCAATTTCAAATCAGCGACGATCCATTCGTCTGATTTCAATCAGTGACGATCCATCCGTCCAATTTCAAATCAGCGATGATTGGAGACGGTCCATTCGTCCGATTTCAATCAGCGACGATCCATTCATACTATTTCAATCAGCGACGATCCATCCGTCCAATTTTAAATCAACGACGATCCATCCGTCCGATTTCAATCAGCGACGATCCATCCGTCTAATTTTCATTAGGTTCCTCAGGAGAAGTTCACATCAACGATTGATCTGCTCTCCGATCCTTTGGTGCACGGTATTTGTATATACTAGTCTGTACTCTTCGTTTAATTGACTTTTGGGTGGATTAGGCGGGTGTCTAGGAATCTTTGACGTTACCCGTACCAGTCAATGGTGCTCCGCGTGCCATCGAAGAGGGACTACTGTAGACACCCCAATCTGGTTTCTCAATCGTTTTACTTTATTGTCGGCTTCTTGTTTCCCCGATGATGAATCAGGTTCAAGCAGTATTGAGAGTAAAATGGTTTGAGCTTGGAGTATGTGGAACCCGTCCTTAGCCCTTGAACCCTAGAAACCTTAGTCAAAACCCTGACCTCAGGTTTGACCGTCGCGCGATCATTTGGATCCCTCGCGTGATGCTTTATCTGCCAGGTGTTGGTTAAAGTCAAACCTTTGACTGTTGACCATCGCGGGTCTGGCTTAACTCTCGCGCGATGGAGCCACTCCCTCGCGCGATGGTTAACACCTATCATTTTCACCTTTTTCTAGCTGGACCTTGTGATGATCAAGGGGGTACTGACCTGGGAACTGCGTTTTCATCGATTGAGCAGCGTCTCCAAGGCTTGGCTTCAACCTTCTAGCCCCCGCCCCCGCCCCCCCCTCCCCCCACCTATCCCATCACTTTTTGCACCTCATTCCTCCACCAAGTAACCACAACCAGCCTTGTTGGCTAGTTGAGAAGCCTTACTCTCCACCAACCAAGCCCCCATCTCTTCCTATAAATACCCTCATTAGTCTTTCAAGAAAAAGGTTACCAAAAAATTGTCAAAGAGAAGAAGGCCATACAAACCCTAATACTCTTCACACCTCATCAACTCAAGCCATTTCCATACACTCATTTTCCAAGCTACACCACCTTGTTCAAACCATTTTCAAAGCACTCAAGCAAAGGTATAATTCCTACTGTTTACTGCTTTGATCCCTGAGGGGGGCTGACAGGACCAAGGCTGGTAATCAATACCTGTTCTAGTCCTAAAGTCAGTAGAGTTGCAAGAAAATCGTGGATGAGCACTCCCACGCGCGACGAACGTACTTCATCGCGCGACTGTTTTGGTCAGCACGTGACGGTTCGTGGGGATGGGGTGTTAGTCTTTCTTTGTTTATGTGATTTTCCATATTATTGGTGTTGTATAATTAGAATTTGACGCTGCCATGCATGCTAAAATTCTTGGTTCAGTCCTAATAATTCATTCAAATTCTCTGGAATGCCTCTGGGATGCTTCTGAATATGTCTCAGAGCCCAAGCATGCAAAGGAATTCCTGGAAGTCCAGTCATGACACTCGCGTGATGAAGTGACTCCATAGCGCGATGATCGATCCATTTCCAGTAGTTGCTCTTGCATGGGCAGCTTGGTCATTGACCTTTGTTTTTAACACCCTCTCTGTTTAAGGGTTGCATCTTATTTCTGTTTATCCTGCTTGTAATATGTATTTGCTTTCAGCACGTATAAACTGCTTGGCTTGAACCTGGGAGTGCATTAGTCCTTCCAGAGCCCAGAGGGAGGTAAAACTCAGCCTGTTGAAAGGATATTGACCATCTCGTGATGGTGTGAGTTCGTTGCGTGACAGTTTACTTGCATGCTGGTAAATCCATGCATGCTAGTTGGCCGTCGCTTGTGGCGAATTCATCTCAATGCGCTGTTTCGATATTCAGATCACAGTGCTAGACTTTATTTTGTTTATTTTTTGCATACAGCGTACATTCATTCATTATCTCTCACATCGTGCAAATTGTTACTGCTTTAGTCCCCGATTAACTGCTCCCCCGCCCTAATTGGCTAAAAATTGGTTAAATAAAAAAAGAATCGCAAATGTTTTCACAAAATGCCTAAGTAGAGACCGATCTCCGGATTGGGCAAGAGGGGTGCCTTAAAACCCTTCCCCTCTCGTAACTTGGCTCCCGAACCCAGATATGGTTATGACGGACTGGTTCCTTAACTTTTTCAATCGAACAGCGCGGCAAGTGCTTCGAAATACAGTTCATTGGGTGTTGGACCTTCAAACCCGAGTAGCGACTCGGTATTTTGCAAGCGCTTGTCGTCCAGCTTTAAAGCGCTCCATCGAACCAGCATTTTTCACGGGAAGGGAACGGAATCATTTCCCAAGAAAAGGGCACGCTGCCCACAGTAAGTTCATATACGGTTACTCAAGCAGATATTCAAATAGTCCCCTATATGGTCATAAAGAAAACAATCGTTTTTCGATCTTTGTATGCACCTATTTGGGCTTCTTTTGTTCTAATAGTCCTATGTCTGCTGCGACTATGTCTGCTGCGACTATATGCTAAGGTGATAAATATTTCAGTTGAGTATTTAAGACTGGAGGTTACGTATAACTCAGGACTAAGAGATTGGTAGAGGCTCGTACATACTGCCTGAACACTCGCTTATCAAAAAACCCAAGACAAGTTTATAAATTTTCAAGGATTAAAGACAAAACCGGCCCTTGGAATATGGGCACCAAGCCACCACCTTGGGCCCTAGTTTTTGGCTTGGCCCAATATTAGGACCCCAAATTGATGGAGGTAGTAAGTAAGGGCCCCAAGTTTAGGTCAATGTCATCACATGCATGGTACTTCAGCCTCCAAGGTCATAAGTTCGTCCCTTCTTCTTCTTTTTTCTTTTTTTTTTAATACCAAAACACATTTCAAGTTTGAAATTGCTTATTGTCTGAAAAATGCAATAATTGCATGGTCTTGTTGCAATTTCTTAATTTCTCCGTCCCAATTTAATTGTCACTTTTGGGAGTTCGTGCTACTTTTCAATTGATTATATCTTGTAATTTATACTAATGTTTTAGGTGATTTTGAAAATATTGTATTATAGAACAAATTGAGATATATCAAACAAGATTCATAATGGATATAAAATTTATTACTAATTTAAAGATATAACTAATTTTTTTATCTAGTTAGAATAGAACTAGGACAAATAAATTGGGACGGAGGGAGTACTTTTTTTGTCCATTTTTAATTTTGAAGAACAAAATGTCATGAAATCAGGTGGTTATGCTAAGCAGATTGATTTGACTTGTTTTGATCAAAGACCTATGCAAAAAGACATGCAAAATAAAAATGTTAAGAAATCGGGTAGTTGTGTTGAGCCGATTGATTTAATTCTTTTATTAACGATCTACGGAAGATGACTTACAAATAAACGATTCCGATCACAAAAGCATGGCTCATGCATCTCCTGGAAAACACTCTGGGGCCAATTGGTCAATTTGGTTCTAATATTAATATGCCGACCCTTGGGGTAGCCACCGGATCTTGGGACATCTGGTCCTGAACTTTTAGGTTTGAAACTTGCTTGAGGTGACTTTGATACCCGGAGGCGGAATGGATTTGCCTCATTTTCTTGCAAGGAAAAAATTGTAGAGGAACTTCCTGGCCGGTCCTCCTTGAGTGAAAAATAGCCCATTAGGTCCTACCCAAAGAGCCTATAGCTCAGTAGGTCCTCTTCAATATTTTGTTGATAAAAATACCCTTAAAAAAAAAAAGGCAATTGGAGAGAGACAAAAATACCACAACCACCACCACTGCCCCACCACCATCACGCCGCCACCGACACCACCACCACGCTACCACCACCATGCCACCGCCGCCACCACCACATCGCCACCACCACCGCCACGGCCACCATCTCCACCACACCACCATGTCGCAACCACCACCACCACGCCACCAACACCACTGCCACCACCACGTTGTCACCACCACACTGACCACCTCCACACGACCACCACAACCACCACCACTCCACCATCACCAACACCATCACTACCACTACCACTACCGAAACCACAACGACCACCACCATGCCACCGCCACCAACATCACCACCACCATAATTAACAGTATTAATTAATAGTGTTAATTAACAGTCGGTCCATATAACCTCTTATACCACCACCATGACAATGACACCACCACAACGCCGCCACCACAACAACCACCACCACCACTCCACCACCACCACCACGACGCCACCACCACCATCACCACCACCACCATCACGCCACCACAATAACCACCACCACGCCACCGCCACCACCACCACCACCACCACAATTAACAATGTTAATTTCTGTATAAATTAATTGTGTTAATTTCTATATAAATTTACACCATAATTAACAATGTTAATTAAAAGTTGGCCCAACACCGCCGCCACCACCACCACCACCATGCCACCAACACCACTGCCTCCACCACCACCATGTCGCCACCACCACGTCGCCGCCACCACCACGCTATCACCACCACAATGACCACATCCACGCCGCCACCACAACCACCATCACTACCACTACCATCACCACAATGACCACCACCATGTCGCTGCCGCTGCCGCTGCCACCACTACCACCACAATTAACAGTGTTAATTTCCATATGAATTCACACCACAATTAATAGTGTTAATTAACCATCGATCCATGTAACCTCTTACACCACCACGACACCGCCACCATAACCACCACCACCACCACTCCACCACCACCGCAACCACAATGACCACCACCACGCCGCTACCACCACCACCACCACCACAATTAACAGTGTTAAATTTATGTATAAATTAATTGTGTTAATTTCTATATAAATTTACGCCACAATTAACAATGTTAATTAACAGTTGGCCTAACACCACCACGCCACCAACATCACCGCCACCATCACCACTGGCCTCCACGCCACCACCACCACTGCCACCACCACGCTGTCACCATCATAATGACCATCTACACGCCGCCACCATAACCACCACCACTCCACCATCACCATCACCAACACCATCACTACCACTACTGTCACCACAATGACCACCACCATGCCGCCGCCGCCTCCACCACAATTAACAATGTTAATTTTTTGTCTAAATTAACAATGTTAATTTTCATATAAATTCACACTACAATTAACAGTGTTAATTAATAGTGTTAATTAACAGTCAGCCCATATAACCTCCTAAACCACCACCACGACAACGCCACCACCACCACGCTGCCACCACCACCACCACTCCACCATCACCACCACCACCACCGCCACCACAATGACCGCTACCATGCCGCCGCTGCCACCACCACCACCACAATTAACAGTGTTAATTTCTGTCTAATTTAACTGTGTTAATTTCTATATAAATTTACACCACTATTAACAATGTTAATTAACAGTTGGCCCATATAACCTCCTACACCACCACCGCCGCCACCACCACTGCCGCCACGATTACCAGTGTTAAATTCTATCTAAATTTACAATTGACAGTGTTAAATAGGCAGCACATAAGATCTCCTATTATTATGCCTAAATAAAAAGTTTCCAAGTCAAATACGAAATAATTCCGTAAAAAAAATGAAATAATTAATTATTTCTTATTTGATTTGGCACGGTCTAGTTGTTCTAGAAACATCTCAACCACTACATCATGAGCTCAAGTTTGAGTTTTAAGCTCTATTAATAAACGAACCGAGTTTAATACTTTAACGCTCGGCTTGACTCAAACAAGCTCCGTTAAAATATATAGTCCCGACTCGTTTACAAATGATTCCAATTCAAGCTCGAAGCATTTTAAAGCTTGACTCGTTTACAACCCTCCAAACCAATCAAAAACTGCCACATCGAGATGCATAAATTGCCACGGTCGACGCAATAATAGTATTAGTATAGAAAAATCAAAGCTAGATAAAAAGTACGGGCATTCCCAATCATATCATCGTCATCCAAAAAAAAAAAAAGATGCAAATCATAATCTGGTCTTCGTATCTATTGGTAGAATATAAAGACGAAATAAGCGCCCCATACATGTACTATATTTTCTACGCTATTTTTGAGAAATTTTGTGGAAGAAGTTTTGCAAATTGGGAGATTTGGGTTTGGAAAATCGGTGGAGAAATTGGGTCGCGCCTAGAGGGCGAGATCTTAGCGACCATCGGCTTGGGTTGGCCGACGAAGGCGTGGCGGCCGAGGATAGGGCGGAGGCCGAAAGCGTGGGGGACGGGGGAGATGGGGAGGATGAAGAGGCAGTCGAGGTGGATGAATTGGCTGAGTTGGAGGCGGTTACAGAGGATGAAGTCAGCGTCGGGGTTGAAGAGGGAGATGTAGGAGGAGTTGAGGGAGTCAGAGATCTGGACGAAGAAGCCCTCATGGGTGGGCCAGAGGGAGGGGGAGGAGAGGGCCAGGAAAATGCCGATCAATTTGGAGGAGTGGGGAGCGGTGGTCGCCGGTGACACTGGTGGTGGAGTTCATGGACTAGAGCAGCTTCAGAAGGATTCTTGGGGTGAGAGTAGCCATTGATGTTTTTTCCGAGAGAGAGAGATATCTAGAAATTTGAATTTAAGACGAGATTCCTAAAGCATATGTTTTTAAAAGGAGTAAAAATGTAAAATACATTTTACAGGACCTACAAGGAATTGTACTCTATAGAAAAAGGATTTAGTGGGCTATGAAATTGAAAAACAGGACCGGCCCAGAGTTAAGGGGGACGCACTGTCTTCGTAGTTATAGAAAATTTACAATGTTGGGTTGATCCTGTTTTTCAATTTCATAGCCCACTAAATCCTTTGATAGTTAATTAACACTATTAATTAACACTGTTAATTGCGGTGGTGGTGGCGTTGTCGTGGTGGTGGTGTAGGAGGTTATATGAGCTGACTGTTAATTAACACTATTAATTTAGACAAAAAATTAACACTGTTAATTGTGGTGGCGGTAGCGGCGGCATGGTGGTGGGCATTGTGGTGACAGTAGTGGTAGTAATGGTGGAGTGGTGGTGGTTGTGGTGGCAGCGTGTAGATGGTCATTGTGATGGTGACAGTGTGGTGGTGGCAATGGTGGTGATGGCGTGGAGGCCAGTGGTGATGGTGGCGGTGATGTTGGTGGCGTGGTGGTGGTGGTGTGATGGTGTGATGGTGTTAGGCCAACTGTTAATTAACATTGTTAATTGTGGCGTAAATTTATATAGAAATTAACACAGTTAATTCATACAGAAATTTAACACTGTTGATTGTGGTGGTGGTGACAGCGGCGTGGTGGTGGTCATTGTGGTTGCGGTGGTAGTGGTAGTGGTGGTGGTTATGGTGGCGGCGTCATGGTGGTGTAAGAGGTTATATGGATCGATGGTTAATTAACACTGTTAATTGTGGTGGTAGTGGTAGTGGCGGCGGCGGCGGCGGCGGCAGCACGGTGGTGGTCATTGTGGCAATGGTAGTGGTAGTGGTAGTGGTAGTGATGGTGTTGGTGATGGTGGTTGTGGTGGCGGCGTGGATGTGGTCATTGTAGTGGTGATAGCGTGGTGGTGGCGGCGGCGGCGGTGTTGGTGGCATGGTGGTGGCGGCGGTGGCGGTGTTGGGCCAACTGTTAATTAACATTGTTAATTGTGGTGTAAATTTATATAGAAATTAACACAGTTAATTTATATGAAATTAACACTGCTAATTGTGGTGGTGGTGGTTATTGTGGTGGCGGTGATGGTGATGGTGGTGGTGGTGGCGGCGGCGTGATGGTGGTGGGGCAGTGGTAGTGGTATTTTTGTCTCTCTCCAATTGCTTTTTTTTTTAAGGGTATTTTTGTCAATAAAATATTGAAGAGGACCTACTGGGCTATAGGCTCTTTGGGTAGAATCTAATGGGCTATTTTTCACTCACGGAGGACCGGCCAGGATGTTCCTCTAAAATAGATCAACATGAATATTAATGTTCTTCCACCGATTTGGGAAAAATTAGGGGACGGCATCGTGTCATGTTTGTGTCGTGTCATCTCGTATTCATGTCAGAATTCTCTCAATCTTAACCCGACCTGTTTAGTTTTTAATGTTATCGTGTCGTGTCATATTTGCGTTATGTGCTAGAAATTGCCGACCCTAATCTGCTAACTTCGTTTGCAGTTTGTGTCATTTTATTGTGTCATTTCTCATAAATTTCCACCCCACTTCGTGTCGTATTGTATTTGTGTCGTGTAACTGTAATCTTATGTTAGTTTTAGAATTCTCTTAACTCTAGCTCAACTTGTTTAGTTTTTTGTGTTATCGTGTCATATTATATTCGTGTTCTATGTTAGAAATAGCTAACCCTAATCCGCTAACTTCGTGTTGGGTTCGTATCGGGTTCTCGTGTGATGTTGGAAATTCTCACCCGAAAAATGACTCTCTGTTTGGGCATCTCTGAGAGCCCGAGCTAATACTTCCAAGGGTGGGCTTCTCTGGTGGACTAGACAGAATATAGGCCATCGAAAGAAAGTACGGGCCCATCTCAAAAAAAAAAATTTTGGGCCCATCTCTATCGTGTCTCAAACAACAATAAAATATTACTGGATCAACTATTGCTTGAACAGAACCTATCCCTGTCGGGATCCAGATCCTCTCCCCATATTCCTGTCCAACCATCTACCACACCTTTTAATCCTGAGCTGCCAGCACATTAATGAATGAATCAGACGGTTGATATGAAGGCAGCATCACCACTCCCCAATGTTTAAACAGCACGACACCGTTTTGTTTTGCCTTCAAACGGCAACTTTGACAATGGACCATTTTTCCGTCATACAACCCACTTGTCTCTCTTAACCACTCTGATAGTATTATTTGTCTTAGCCATTTTTACGCCCACAAGCAAGTTCTCTCATGTTTCAATCCAAAAAAACAAATTCTCTCAGATAAACACATCTCTCTCTCTCTCTCTCTCTCTCTCTCTCTCTATTTGATTTTACATATATGCTCGTGTTATGGTGATTAATTTGGTTGTTTGTGGTTTTCAAACAGTTCCCGTCCAGTCAAATTTGAAGGAAATACTACTCCTTCCGATTAGCAGCATAGAAATTGAAACAAAGTCTTAATCTTTTTTCATGTTTTCAAAAGATCTGAACAAAATCTCAAATTATATAAAAATGACAGCACTATTCTTTTTCCCAAACCCACCCCAAGAAAACTAATCGGAGATTTGAGATAGACAAATATTTTACCGCTGTGGAGATGGGGTTGAATCATAGCAGACTTAGTAGTCAGATTTGCCTTAGCATCAGTCCCGAACTAATTGAACGGAGGGCTTGAGCTTGAGAGTTGATTTTGCATTTGGGCAGATGAGGACTCTGCTTTATGTTTCTCTCACTACATGTATATGGAAGGAAATGTTGCAACAGTGCAACGTCAGGTTGCCGTTTGTGGCTGTCGTTAAAAAGAAAAACAAAACGGTGTCGTGCTGTTTAAACATTGGGGAGTGATGATGCGGGCTTCATATCAACCGTCCGATCCATTCATTAATGCTCTGGCAGCTCAAGATTAAAAACTGTGGTAGATGGTTGGAGAGGATCTGGATCATTCCTGTTGTGATTTTTGTTGCACTTTTTCTTTAATGAATGACAATAAAAAGTTAATTCACCATAATTTCTCTCCAAGTGATATTACTGGATCAATACCCCGATTTACTTGTATTTGGCTCAAAATATGAAGAGTCATCGAGGACAATTATAAAATTATAAGTATTCTTTATGAATTTTGATCGCACTATTCGCATTAAAATGTGAGCTTTGGTGGAGGTGTTATTTGTAACTAAAGCTACTAGAGTTAAGGTAATTTTTGAACACCCTATCACAAAATCTTGGAGCCACCACTGAATAAACTTATACACAATAGAAGGTTAAAAAGTTAATAAGTAACTAGACGCCAAGTCTTGAACTCGAGATCTCAATAAATTTGGAACAAACACCCAACTAAATGGGCCAACTTACAAGTTTTGCTATGCACTTTGTCTTTCATTTTATTATTGTTTCAAGTATTTCTCATTTTAAACACAACAATAATACCGCAGCAGATCGATGGTATCATCTTAGGCCATTGTTGAGGATTAAAAGACCTTGTGAGCATAGTGAAATTTGTTATGCAAATACTATATATAGTTGCCAGCTAGCTTGTTGGATTTGATAGTTAATTAGTCAAAACATATATAGATCATTATCCTAATTTAATTTATTGTGAGAAATTGAAAAGAGGGTGAATTGCAATCTCTCTAAATTGAATGAACAAAATTGTATTCATATGTCTAGCTCACCGGTATATTGAGTTTTGCTTCCAATAGCAAGACTGAATTGATAATTACTACATTTTTAAAGAAAAATGCTAACATTTGCCCTAAAAGCAAAAGATAATAGGTAAAAGATTCATCGATATCCGAGAGAAATGTATTGATATCTGCGAAAGTATATTAATATCCATGACAAATGTATCGATATTTGAACTTGTTTCGAATTATTGACATATTATCATCCGCCTAATAGACAAACGTTAGCAGAACCGCGCGTTTTTTTAAAAAGAAATGGTGAAAATTTTGGCAATCTATATTATAAAACAGAGCGATTTTTGTCTATACATATAAACCCAGCACCCTTTACAGCCATCTGTTCAATATTTCATGTTAATTGTAGCTGTCCGATCGAGAGAATACTTCCTAATATACTTTCTAATATAAATTTCCCTAACTTTATGACCAGTAAATCCTTTCAATTGATTGCTTTTACGTTATTTTCTTAAAGAGGTTTTCCTATTTAATTTTCCTACATCCAACTCAATAATTTCCTTTTAGGTTGATTTTTCTACATTAAAAAAGGAAACAAATGTTTTTTGATTCATACACTAAAAGGAAACATTCTTTGTTTTTTAAAGTTGAAAATTACGTTGTTTCTTTAAAACGGAGTAGCATATTCACATATGTTTTCCTTCAATAATGAATCTACGTTTTCCTTAATAATCTAATTCGTAAGCTTCTCCAATTAAGAAGAGAAGAAATCAACTTCCTTTCTACCTAGCTTGATTGGAAAAAGAGAGAGGGTCATTACCTCTGCTTTGTCAAAACAAGAGGTAATCAAATCTTTTTATTTTATCTGTTATTCTAATGTTTCTACACGCTCTCTCTCTCTCTCTAGGTTAGATGTTTTGAGACAATTTCGTGTCATGTTGTCTAGAGTAGTACACTGTTTTTCTCCATGGATAATTTTTTTTAAGTTGTAATAAAAAATGTTTTGTTGCGCCTTTTTTTTTTTGATTGGCGTATTGTGTCATACCTATAGGCATGGGCAATTACGAAATCCACGATACTATTTTTGGAGCTTTTCTATGGTCATGACAGTATTAGTGTTAATTGAATTAGTGGTTTGGTTTGTGATGATATTGATTTTTATATTCTTAAATGTGTATGGGTTGGTGTATGACCTGCATAATTGTACATGTCTTTCAGTTCTTTGTTAATACAAATCTTGCTTATCCACAATAAAGGCTTTACTATTTATTATGAGTTAATTGTCGGATTAGGAATTTGTGAGACTAGTTTTTGGTCAGATTTTGATTTGCTAAATTATAATCAATATTGTAACAACCCGAATTGGGACATTACAAATATAGTTGGGGTTCTGATTATAGTTATGACCCATGGTCAGTTTCGGTCAATCCTTAAGGATTCAAGGGTAAGGACTTGAAGTTTTTTTGTAGTCCAAGATGTTATTTGTTAATGAGAGTAAAAAAAAAAAAGAACATTTTTATTTTCCTTTCATGGGCTTCGTTTTTGATAACTCAGATGTCTAAGTCAATTTTTGCGCACTTTAACTAATCTTTAGGGCTCCACTGTCCACTTGCAGGGAGTTGCAGATAGTACTCAACACTGACAATGCCTCAAAGAGATATGAATGTGTTAGCCCTAATAATTTGATGATATGAATATGTTACTTTATTGATGATTGCTGTGAAGTTGTAGTTGCTATATAATTGTGATGAGTTACTCGACTCTGCTCTCTGCCAAGGTAATTTGGGGCTTTTGGCATCATTGTTTGTGTTGTGCCTATAAAATGTGGAGGGGTGCGCATGTGGTCTTATTACATGTGTTGGAGTTAATAAATTGTTATGTTGAGCTTGATTTTTCTTGGCCTTCGATCGTGCTCTAACATGAAAGGGCTCATTTGAAATTTAATAAAATGGGGTACCTATTGTCATCTATTACTTTTCTATTTTCTCTAATTCTATTCACTTTTGGGTTAAGAATACGTTGTACCGTGTTTTCAGGCACGGACATCCACTAGTGAAGATATAAATAGCCACATTTGCAAATTCAAATAGCCATTGTATTAATTGGAGATGCACCCTCTTCAAATAACATGTCCTAGCGGCAGAGGATAGGGGCATGAACGTGGGCCACACCACCTCTGAAATATTCATTAGGATTTACTTTAGTCCCTCAAAATGAAATTTTCCCACCATAATTACTCCAAGTTCTAATGAATTTCAAATTACCCCTTAAATTATAACACCTAAAATTTGACCATCTTAAACTACCTAAACCGGTTAACTGGGTCGTTTATTAGTCTCTCTTTCTCACTTTTTTTTTTTTTTTAACGGCGAAGAAAATTTCATTAATCATAAAAGATCAAAAGAAGAAATCAATACAATAGGTGAAGACATGCATTAAGACCAGATCTTTGTCAAGACTGCATTCTATTACGTACTCACCTCCATTGATCCATCTCCCTCGATTCTATCCCCATTAATACCTATTTGTACAATAGTCAAGTTTCCTAATTTCTTCTCTCTAAGTCACTGTGAAAACCTGCAAGTATAGGAGTAAGATGGGCATGGAAGAAGAAGCAATTTCAACCAGAAAACAGTTCAAATTAAGTTGTGTGACTCTGCATCAGAAAATTTTGAGCAGGTCGTTTGACAATACAAACATCTTGACAAATTTGGTCGAGGCTTTTTATTTACACAAAATGCCAAAGTCCTTTCTGTTCTACTTATGTTGTGGATAGTACTGACCGTGCATGCGTATTACTCTATTTGGGGACTGTAAAAAAAAAAAATAGTACTTTTTTTTTTTGACAAGAAAAAAAATAGTACTTTACTTTGGAACTTGTGGTGATTGATAGGGTAGGGACTAGGGACAATGTATGTAATGTACCAACATCTAGAGCTGGGCAACAGACACGAGACACGATAACACGACACGAACCGAACACGAAATTAGCGGGTTAGAGTTGAACATTTCTGACACGAAATACGAAAATGATACGACTCGAGAACACGAATTCTAAATGGGTCGGGTTCGGGTTGAACACGCGAGACACGAAATTGACACGACTAACACGGTTACTAATCTGTGTCACCCATTTTCACGAACATATATACATAATATATGGTATATCTATAATTCTATATAGAGTTAGGTAACAGACACGATAACACGACACAAACAGGACACGAAGTTAACGGGTTAGGGTTGAGCATTTCTGACACGAAACACGAAAATGACACGACTCGAGAAATACGAATTTTAAATGGGTCGGGTTAGGGTTGGGTGATTTGTGACACGAACCCGACTGACACGACACAAACAAGACTCGACACGACCCGTTACCCAGGTCTACCAACATCCAACTTCTGCTAGCTATATGCAACTTCGGTTCTCTTCCTCTCTCTCAGCCCTATCTCTCTCTTCCTCTCTCTCAACCCTAGCCACCACAACTCCTCGACCTTCTCCCTTTCCTTCCTCCCCGTGGGTTCCATACCCGTATGAGGCGGCGGGAGGGGGAGGCCATGGTATTCTGATTCCCTTTATTTGTTTTGGTTTTTTTTCCTTCTGTCTCTCCAGATCTACGACTTGTCGTCTGATCTGTAAGAGTTTTGTCTCTCGTTTTACGAGAGTTTTGTCTCTTGTTCAATGAGAGTTATTAGTTTCTGTCTTTGGACGAATTTTGTCTACAGATCAGGTTCTCTCAATTGAGGTTGTTTCACAACGATATATTTGCTTCAGCGTTCTATCCCTACACGATGTCTTTGACGAGACAACCCGTGGCGGCTTGGCAGATCTGTAGTTTTTGGGAGTTTATTGGTGCGTTCATATTTGAGTGGAGTGCATTGATCGTCTGGGTATTTGGTGTCTTTTTTGTCCTTAACTTTGCACTTTTTCTCGTTTGAGACTCCTAATTAAATGTTAGATAGTTTAAAAGTGTCGCTATTGCGTCAGGCCATGTTTGGGTTAGGATAAAAGACATCGGTTGCCTTGTGATTTACTTGTTTTTTATTTGTTAGACGATTAATTTGGTTTTATCGAAGTTCTTTGTAATGATCCCCGTTATGTAAGTGCCGCTAGGCGTTTATCAATACAATCTTCTCGTTTTTGACCAAAAAAAAAAAGAAGCTATATGCAAGTTTCACTAATAGATAAATTTTTATGCAATGTAAATTGTAAAGTGTCACGGGTCACTTTATGTACGTTACGTACATATATCTTGGACCACTAATCCCTAAGTCCTTGCCTCATAGCCATTTCACACATTTATGTGTCAGAGTGAGGAGACTACAAAAATTACTGGCAAGGTCTGGGATTTATAAACTCCTAAATCTTACTATGTCTTAATCACCAAGTCAATCTCTTGGGTGGTGTTTTTTTAATATTTATTTTGTTTTTCAGGAAAAGCTTTCTGCGCTTGGTTTTTTTTTTTAAATAACAGTGATGGATGGAAGACATTCATTTTCTTAGGGGAAAAAGAATTGACGTGTTTTCTTAATTACGAGAACAATTAAGTTGTGTTTTGGAATTTTGAATCTGCGTGCGAAATGAGATGAACTTCGTTTTTCGTATTTTTCAAATGAGTAAAACAGCTTTCGATCCAGAGAGAGACCGAACACTCAACTTTTAGTTTTCATTTGGGTCTGAAAAACAAACCAGGGAACAAATTAAGAATGAATTGATGAGCAGTTGCTATATACGGTACTACTCAATTCCTGAAATTAATTAATGCTTCCAATTAATTGTGAGGACCTGATCTTATTATTTTTTATTCCTAAGAAGATTATTGTGACTTGGGTGAGGGTCGAAGTTAAGATTTATTAATATCTGATTTTTCTTTGTCGCATTCAATTTGGCATAAGCGCATCTTCTATCCTAGTACGTACACCATCCTTGTTGTTTAATTCTGGGCAAAGTACACTTATACCCCTGTAGTTTGGGTCATGTACAGATAGATCCCCTTCGGCTTAATTTTGTGCATCTGAACCCTTGCGGTTTGTGAAAATGTGCAGACGCACCCAATTAACAAAAAAAAAATTATAAAGTCCATGAAGGAAATGATGAAAAGTCATATATGCTCTCATGAAGTCATTGATTCCTTTTATTCCTTGAATCTAACCAATCCATTTCATATACCAAAAAGCGAATTTGAACACTTGATGTTGTGAAATTTGATGAGTACTACATCTATACCAAAATTCAAGTCGACCGAAAACCTTGCAGTCGAATAGAATTTATTATGAAGTAAATTTTCAAATTTAAAAAATTATGTTCCATTTTTAACTAGAAGAAGATCACTAAGTTATTAATATCTGATCGACATGATTTTTTTTTATGGGTTCACCTTCAACACCTTTGTTTTTGGGGAAAAAAAAATTGTTTTGGCTTATATGAGTTACCTATAAGGCTCATAAAAAGTAGCCAACCAATAATTGTGTAACGCCCCTAATTTTAGGTACGTTAATAAAAGAGATTTATTACAGAAATATCGAGTCACTGCTCATTATTACAAAACGGCTCACATAGGAGCATTTGAAGTTCAAAGACAACAAAAAAGGAAGCTACGAGGTCCTATACTACGGCTCCTCTTGCTCCTCCATCCTAGCGAGTTCTTCTGCTCCATATGCCTCCAAGGTGAATAGGTCGCCCTGTTCATCTATCAAGTCTGACATATTATACCGGCGTCGCCACCCATATAATATGCCAGGGTCACCACAAAGGCAACACCATGAGCTACGAAAGCTCAATAGTATAATCCTACTTTACTAACATCGATTTCCACATGATAAGTACATAAGCAGGGAATAAAACAATAAGCTAACATGTTTACATTCGCTCGTAACTACCGTTGGCGTTTGACTCATCGTTAACCTTTTCATTATTACACTTTATCAAAAACACCTTTTTAAACTCACCTAACCTCGATTCCGCCGTTCCGGGCTCTCGAGTATCCTCACAATGGTTCCGCCGCACCGGGTTCCCATTGGCACAACAATGCATTGGCTCCGTAACGCGGATAACCAAGCCAAACACACCCAACCTCGATTCCGCCGTTCCGGTATCTCGAGTATCCTCACAATGGTTCCGCCGCACCGGGTTCCCATTGGCACACACACACACTTACGTAATACCCTTGAAATAGTCATTACGTAGTTTTGAAGATATTTTCCAACCGGAAAAACACAACAACCTTGTTAAACACACCCTAGGTGCCATGTTTCTATTTTCTTGGTTTTCGTGTCACGTTTACATGCGAGACTCCGCGTGTAAGACTTTTACATACAACAAGCATTATTCCAACTTCGAAATGGTAAAATAAGAACATCTAAGCCACGTAGCATGCTTGAATACCATAAACAACATAAACATGCATTTTTACTTTTCAAACAACAAACAAAGTAACTTTTCAACTTAAAGAAAGTAGGTAGAGTTTCACATAGTAAGATTTGAACTACTTTACAAAAACAAAGTAAGCTTTTGAAAACTAAATAAGGATCACTACATAGAGAAGGACAACTACCGTTCTTCTAGGCGGTGATTTGGACGTCGGTTGAATTTCGACAGCGTAACGGCCCGCCGATTGCTTCGAAAGGAAAAGTTTTGGAAAACTTTCCCTAGAAACAACTACCTAACTACTACTACACTACTTTTAGGATCGTCGGGTGGTTTTGAAAGTGGTTCGGTGGTTTCGCTCAAGAACTCTCAAGAACAAAGTGAGTTCTTGAACTAAGAACAAGAAACTTGGAATTTCTAGAGAGAAGGAGGAGCAATTGCTTTGAGGTGTGATTTTTCAAGTGAGTGAGGCTCTCTATTTATAGGCAAGGGGTGCCCCTCTCTCTCCCATTTCCCCAATTTTTAATCCAAAACAAATCCAACTTTGAAGCACAAATCAAGGAAAAATCCTAGGCTTGCATGGCTAGGTTAGTACTAGATTGGATTCTTGAATCAAATGGAGGGATGAGATGAGATTGATACATGATCAAAGGGTTAAGGAAATTCCAACTTTAATGGAAAAATCAAAGGAAAATCCTAGGTTGCAAGGCTATGGTGTACCTTGGTGAGATTCTTGGATCCAATGGAGGGTTGAGATGAGAATTGTACAAGATCCAATGGTTGAGAAGTTGCAAGGTGAATATTTGAAGTACAAAAGTGTAAGGATTTGATTTGGGAAGAAATAAATCTCAAGGATTTGAAGTACCAAAGATGGTTCAATGCATAGATACACATCAAATCTTCTTCCCTCTCTCCTTCCTCTCTCTCTCCTTTCTCTCCTCTCTCTCTCTCTCTCTCGGCTTCTCTCTCTCTCTCTCTCTCTCTCTCTCTCTCTCTCATGCAAGGTACTAACATATAGATATGTATGCATATGTGTCATAGAAATGGGAGAAAATCAAATAAACAAATGGTTTCTTGGTACCTTTGAAATCCAAGGAGAATAAATGCTAGGATTTACTTACCAACTAATAAATAATCCTAGGGTACTTTAGGCATTAGAATAATCAACTTAGGTACAATACATATACACACACACACACACACACATATATATATATATATAAAGGTGGGTGAAATCCCAATAAAGAAATAATTAAAGGGTACTTTGGTAACTATTCACTTTTGATTAAACTAATGATATTTTTCCCATGTGATTAAAGAAAGTAATTAATTAAATGATCCAATAGTACTTAGAAAGATTTACCCCTTTAACCAATGGACAAAACTTCCCCTAACATCTATTATCCAATGGATAATAGTTATTAGGCCACAAAAATTAATAAAGAAATCAAAAAGTACAATAAAGTAAGTTTACTTTTTAATATAAACAATTGGGATTCTATTACCCAATGGATAATAATTCCCCTAACCATTACTGTCCAATGGTCAAAGAAATAATCCAATTTGATTAAAAGAAAATGGATATTAAAATTTAAAGTCCAGGGTCCAAAAGGTTCAAAAGTTCCAACGAGGGGCAAAACGGTCATTTTGCCAAGACTAGGTAACTTTTCGGTTTAGTTACTCTAACTGGATAGTTAGATGCTAACTAGGCTTGCTAAGTAGGACTAAAGTGCAAGAAATGAAACTTGAGGGGCCAAAGTGCAATTATGGCAAAATTCAAGAATTAACGTAATTCAAGCAATTAAAATAAATAACTCGAATAATAAAATAACTTTTTATTTATTAAAATTCAGAGTTATTACAAATTGTTTAAATTTGGATTGAAATCTTAATGAGTTTCAATAATACTTAAGTTTTGCTTGATTTTGGCAAGTCAATCTAGTTGATACTATCTTGTAGCTTAATCTTTTTTACTACTCCGAAAGTATAATAATTTGTTTAACCTTTGTTCAAAATCTTAACAAGCTTAAAAAATGTACCTTGACTTCTCTAGGTTACCAATAGATCTCAAATACTACATCCGTCCCAAAATATTTGTCCGGTTCGCAAAACGATGACTAAAAAATAATGTGATTCTTTCAAGAAAAAATTCAAAACTTTTTTCTTTAATTAAAAGAACTCCTTTTTTTTTTTGGGAAAGCGTCAAAAAAAAAAGATTTTTCTTGCAAAAATTGTACTGTATTATTTCTACGTCCTCATTTTGCATACCAGACAAATATTATGGGACGGAGAGAGTAAATTATTAACAACTCGAACACTATTTCAAACTTGAGTAGTTTGATTCATATATCAGCCCTAGTTCTTCTAGTTCTTCTGCTATCTATTGTATTGCATGCTAACCCGAATCTAAAACCTAGAAAACAGAATAAAAAAAATTACAACTAAAGAACACAAGAATACTCGTGATTCAGCTTCAAACAAGTCATGAACACCAAATGGGCTAAATTCAGATGGTCCTGGCTAGGATGCTGTTGGTGTTGAATCCTGAATCTAGAATGGACTCTGCATTCTTCTAAACTTAACTATTTTTTCTGTTTTGTTCGTCTTTTTTAAATTTTTATTAGATTCCATGATATTTTTTGGATTAATTATTCGTCTCAATAAAAGGAGTCTAAAGTACAAAATTATGACCAAATGCAAAAAAAAAAAATTCACTAAAGACGAAAAAAGTATTAAATCACGGTCTTATTTGTCTAAAGTACCGTCTTTTTTCAATATTGTTCCATATTTTTATAACGAAAAACTAAATAAAAAGTTACAAAAAGTAAAAAATACCGAAATAAGTTTCAGACTTATAAGTTTATAAGATCACAAACCAAGTATAAAAGCGCAAGACAGGATAGCCATGGATGCTTTGGAATAAATGTAGATCGAGATGAATTTGGGTATACACGTACGAGTGATTATAATTTGTGCCCAGTTAGGTTATACCATAGAGGCATAGAGCTAGCTAGCCTGGAGGTGTTATGTAAGAAAGAGAGATTGGATAATAGGGATATTGGTTAATAAGGGATGACACACATTGATGTGATATTTATGGAGGGGGTATTAAATAGTATTTGGTTTGGATGGAGGATTAATTGGGGGTATAAAGAAGGAGGATTGATGTAAAAAACTATTAAATAACTTTTTTGCCCTTATACAGTGTTTTATGACAAAATTTGTTAGTTTCATTATAATTAGAATAATACTTATTTTTTTAAGTTGCAATAGACAGAAAAAAGAAAAAAAAGTGCAAAGCTTGATTTGGGGGAAAGCTGAGAAAAAAAATTAAGTATTCCAAATTTTAATCTGTTTGAATGGGTGGGAAGATTTTATTTTTCTGATCATTTAATTCTAAAGGTTCATAATTAAAATTTTATAACGACCCTGATTTTCGGTCAATAAAAATTTCATTAAATATTTGAATTTTATTTTATTACTTGGATTTACCTTTAAATTTCTATAAATTGTCAAAATTACGTTTTTGCCCTTCAATATTCGTTTCTTGGCATTAAACCCTAATTGGCAAGCCTAGTTAGTTTTTAACCGCCTTGTTGGAGAAACCGAGCTAGCAAGCCATCTAGTTACTTTTCCCTAACCGCAAAATGACCGTTTTGCCCCTCATTGAAACTTTTGGACCTTTTGAACCCTAGACTAAGAATTAATTATTCTTATTCTTTTAATCAAATTAGTTTTATTCTTTGTCCATTGGACAATAAATGTTAGGGAAACTATTGTCCATTGGATAATAGAACCTCATTTGTTTATATTAAATGTATATTTGGTTAAAGTACTAGTCTTTATTAAAAAGTAACTTTTTGATTACTTTAAAGTACCTTTTTGAATATTTTAATATTAAAAGTTCCCTAGTAACTATTGTCCATTGGACAATAAGAGCTAGGAGGATTATTATCCTTTGGGTAATAAGTTTACTCTTCAAAATAGTACATGGGTTGATTAATTTAATATTTTCTTTTAACCCCATGTGCCAAAGTACCCATTTTTTTTAAATATAAAAGTTACCTAATTACTATTGTCCATTGGACAATAGAAGTTAGGGGATTTATTATCCAATAGATAAAGGGGTTAGTCTTTCACCTAGTACAAGGATTTTAATAAACTAATCTTTTTCAAAAATCTCATGGGATGATATACAATATTTTATTGAAAGATTTTAACACCTAAGATTCTTAGGTACTCTTTTATTATTCTTTATTGGGGTTTTTGATCTACCTAGATACATTAGTACATGATTGATTAGTTAATTGCCTTAAGTACCATGTGCCAATTCATTTGTTTATTGGGAAAATCTTAGCCCTTAAATCTTTTGATCTCAAAGTACCAAAAGTACTATATTTTACTTGTATTCTTGTATGTGTATATATATATATATATGTACTTAAGGGAGAGAAGAGAGAGAGAGAGAGAGAGAGAGGAGAGAGAACCGGGAGAGAGGGAGGAGAGAGAGGTCGGAGAGAGAGAGAGAGAGAGAGAGAGAGAGAGAGAGAGAGAGAGAGAGGAAGGAGGGAAGAAGGAAGAAAGGGATTTGGTTGTACCTTCCATGATCTTCCTACATCTTCCATGATCTTGGTGTATCTTTCTTCCTAACTAAGTAATTAACTCTCCATTTGTTTGAACCCTTAGATCTTGTACAATTCCTATCTCCACCATTCAATTGATTCAAGAATCTTATACCAATATCTTTCTTGCCCACCGAGATAAAATCCTAGCCATGCAAGCCTAGGATTGCCTTTGATCTTCCAAGATTCATGCCAAGTGTCAAGGTGAGACTTAGAGAGAGAGAGAGAGAGGAGAGGGCCAAGCTCTTGCCTATAAATAGAAGGCCATTCTCATGCTTTGAACTCACACCTCAAGCATTTACTCTTCCTTCTCTCTAGAAAACCATTTCTGATTTTCTGGGCAGCCTACTGTCCCGTCGGAAATCCCCAGTTTTCTCCTGTTTAGAGTAGTTTTTAGGATCAACTTCCTTCTGGAAAGTTGTAGAGCACTTCGAAACCTTGAAGTTAGGCTCAAGAATCACCCTAATCGGTTAAGAAATGACCAAGATATTGGCATCCGAAGTTCAGTAAAATTTCTGGATTTCCATTTCCTGACAGCTTACTGTCACTTCTTTCATCCCCATTTTTCTCCAACCTAAAGTCGTTTCTAGGATTAACTTTCTTCACGAAAGTTGTAGATAATTTCTTGAGCTTTGTTCTCGACCCAAGAACGACTCTATTCGGCCAAAGATTGACCGAGTTACTGCCGTCCGAAGTTCGGTCCTGATTCGGGAGAAATTCCACCTAGCTTATTCGGCCCCGACTAGTTTCGGATCAAGGTAGTTATCCTTATCTATTTTTCAAGTATAAAGTAATTTTACATTTCAACTCTATGTTTGTATAAGTTGCATGACGTTTTGGATGTAACTTTGATCGTTCTACTAGAGTAAGATAAGGTTATCTTTTGAATTGAAAATGCATGTTTTACTTTCAAGATGTTTCAAGCATGCTATGTACCTAGAGTTGGATGATCTTGTTGTGTTAATTTCAAGGCTTTGATTAAATGCATGTTTGTATGAAAAGTCTCACATGCGGAGTCTTGCATGAGAACGTGACACGAAAACCGAGGAAGTTAGAAACATGGCACCTAGGGTGTGTTTAAAGAGGAATGTGTTTTGAAACCACGATGTGGCCGGACTTGGTAGCCCATCGTGTGGATTGTGAAAACCGCAACGTGGCCGGACTTGGTAGCCCGTTGTGTGAATGAAAACTCGTAATGCGGCCGGACTTGGTAGCCCATTGCGTGGGTTGTGAAAACCACAATGTGGCCGGACTTGGTAGCCCTTTGTGAAGATTGCCAATAGGGCCGGACGTGGTAGCCTTATTGGTAATATGGCTTGGTTATCCGTGGAGAGGAGCCAATGCAAGTTTTGTGTGCCAATGGGAACCCGGTGCGGCGGAACCATTGTGAGGATACTCGGGAACCCGGAACAGCGGAACCGAGGTTGGGTGTGTATGGCTTGGTTATCCGCAGTATGGAGCCAATGCAAATGATTTTGAAAAAGGTTGATTTGTATATGGAAATGGAGACACGGTCTACGATGAGTTGCGTAGGAGAAATCGGGAAATTTTGGACACCAACGATAGACGATTTACGATGTATGATTGTTAGTGATGTTGTAATTGTTTACCGTCGTAAGGTTGGTTGGGTAAGGATTTCCTATTGAGCGTTGTAGCTCATGGTGTTGCCTTTTTGGTGATCCTGGCATATTATATTGGTGGCGACGCCGGTATAATGTGTCAGATCTCTTAGATGAAATGGGCGAGATGTATACCTTGGAGGCCTTCGGAGCTGAGGAGCTTGCCAGGAGGGAGAAGCCGGTGGAACAGTAGTTAGGAGCCTAGTTTCTCCTTTGTTGAATACTTGTACCCCTTTGAAGTATTTATAATGTAATAAACTCTCTTTATTATGTAATAAATGCTTCATTAACGTACCCTAATTTTGGGGGCGTTACAAATTTTGACTCTAAAATTCTCGTTGATTAGCCCTAAGAAAATCGTACAACTAAATATCCTAGGGCTAACCAACAAGAGCCTTAAAGCCAAAAATTAATTATGACCCTTTAGAATAAAATGATCAGAGGAATAAGATCTTCGTATGGGTTCAAACGGATTGAAAATTAAAGCACTTAATTTTTTAATATATAAACCGTAGGTTGAAAAATTAAGTATTCCAAATTTTAATCCGTTTGAATGGGTGGGAAGATTTTATTTTTCTGATCATTTAATTCTAAAGGGTCATAATTAAATTTTGAATTTAGGACTTTCGTTGGTTAGCTCTTAGATATTTGGTTGTACGACTTTTTTAGGGCTAATCAATGAGAGTCCTAGAATCAAAATTTAATTATGACCATTTAGAATTAAATGATCAAAAAAATAAAATATTCCCACCCATTCAAACGGATTGAAATTTAGAACACTTAATTTTTCAACCTATAGTTTATATATATTAAAAAATTAAGTGCTCTAATTTTCAATTCGTTTGAACCGGTACGAAGATCCTATTTCTCTGATCATTTTATCCTAAAAGGTCAATTAATTTTTGATTTTAGGGCTCTCGTTGGTTAGCTCTAAGATATTTGGTTGTACCTCGGGGTGGAAAAGGGGGATTACGAGGGGTAGAATCGTCCGAAATAGAGAGAGATTTGGGGGGATTCCACAACAACTGGTAGAACCTTACCCATGGCTAACACCCCCTCAGCCGGTATTAGGGGGTGTAGTAGAAAACTGGTCAAAGAGAATACCCCTCCATTTTGGAATGCCAAATGGGGTATTAGGCTGGGTCCCACGGACAAAAAGCAGGGATTTCACAACCCCTTCACAATACTCCATCCAAGTAGGCCAGTGAGGAATATGCACGGGTTGCAGAGAGCATCTGCTGAAGTGAACCTAGCTAGATCGAGCACCGAAGTCAAGTGTTGTCATATTCATTCATACACAACAAAATCTTGTGACCCCAGCCCCATTTGACTAATTCATATATGTGGACAGTTGTTGTATGAGTCCGTGACTACTCATCTTTCAACAGGATAATAACCAGACCAAAATTGAAAGATCAGAGCATCATTTGCGACGCTTTATAAGTAGGAAAAGAACCCTGGCCTATTATTAAGTTAAGTAGCTTAGTCAATCATAATTGGCTGTGGGGTCTATTTGTTGGAACATTTTCTCTCAAATTAAAGTAAAAGTTATCTTAATTGAGAATATATGAGAGAGATGTGAGGAGAGAAACAAACAACAATTAATGGATTGGACAATTGGGGAAAGTCAATAATATGTTTGTTTTTTTCGTCGCCCAAAGAGACTGGACAGTCTAGTCCAACCTATTTTTTCAATATTCTCGAAGGGGCGAGCTATTTGCAACTATAAATTCCCTAAACGTAGTCTGTTCTAAACCTAACCCACAAATCATATAACAATTTGTTATACATAACCTAACAAATATCCATGAATTTTCCAAATTTCCCCTGCATACCCAAATCCTCCAAAACCGCCACTGCCGCCACCGCCGCCACCAAATCCTTCATAACCACCGTGCTTGGAAAGTGAGAGAGAGAGAGAGAGAGAGGGAATTGCAAAAGCAGCTACGAAGGCGATGGTGGCTATAAGTGCAGCCAGTGTTGGGATGAAATCTGTTTAAGCTGAGCGCAAACTGAGATGCGCATGGGTCAGCCTTTTTAGAGTTTCGGTCTATTGTATGCTTACGATATAAAAAAAAACGGGCAGTCCCCATTCTATTGTAACTGTAACATTCAAACATTCAAAGTGAAACACTCCAGCACCCCGTGGATGTACGATTGAATTCATCGCTCAAGTTGGAACCACGTAAAAATCTTCGTGTCTCTCCTCTCTATTTGTGATTGTTTTCTTGTCGTTGGTTTGTTCTTCAATTGTGTGTGTGTAGTTTGTGGGTTTGCGCGCTCGAATCCCCAACAACTGGTATTAGAGCTCCGGGTTAGGAGATTTAGGGTTTCACACAATGGCAGAAGACAAAGTCAAGATTGAGAAGTTCAATGGTGCAAACTATGCTTTCTGGAAAATGCAAATGGAGGATATTCTATACCAGAAGGATCTATATCATCCGATCAGCGGCGTTAAGCCCGAAAGCATAAAACAAGCAGATTGAGATATTTTGGATCGCAAAGCTTTGGGGACTGTGTGATTAACCCTCGCGTCGTCGATCGCGTCAAATATTGCCAAAGAAAAGACTACAGCAGATTTGTTCAAAGCCCTAAAAAAGATGTATGAAGAGCCTTCAACGTTGAATAAGGTATATCTTATGAAAAAATTGTTTAACCTAAAGATGCCTTAAAATTCTAATGTTGCTAAACATCTCAATGAATTTAATATGGTCATGAATCAGCTAGAATCTGTGGGTATTAATTTCGATGATGAAATTAGAGTTCTTGTTTTACTATCAAGTTTGCCAGAAAGTTGGAATGGACTTATAGTGGCAGTAAGCAAGTCTTCCGGGTCTGAAAAGATAAAACAGGAAGATGTTGTTGGTTTGATATTAGGCGAAGAGGCTCGAAGGAAGGTATTAGGTGAGGATATTGCTTCGGGTTCAGCGTTGAGTACAGATGATAGGGGCAAGTCTGCGAATAGGGGAAATAGCAAGAACAAAAACAAGGGCAGAGCGGCTTCAAAGAACAGGGGCCGTAATAAATCTCGGGGAAGAGACTGAGGAGTGTTTCAACTGTGGTCAGAAGGGGCATTGGAGGCAAGATTGTAAGGCACCGGCAAAGTAGCAGAACGAAAAAAATCAAGGGGGTAAGAACACTGCCGATGTATCTGATGAGTCTGATAATGATTGCTTGATTTGTTTGCTGGATTCTCGCAGTGAGTCTTGGATTGTAGACTCTGAAGCCTCATTCCATGCTACTCCACGCATGGATGCATTACAAAATTATGTGCAAGGAAATTTCGGCAAAGTGTATTTCGGCGATGATGAAGCTTGCAGCATAGTTGGGAAATGAGATGTACAGATTACTCAGACAGACGGGACAATTCTAAAATTGAAGAATGATAGACATGTGCCTAATCTAACACAGAATCTTATTTCAGTGGGTCAGTTGTCAGAGGGTGAAGTTGTTACATCATTTACTTCAAATGCATGGAAGATGAGTAAGAGGGCCTGGACTCTTGCTCGTGGTAAGAAAGATGAAACCCTCTATGTATCTATAAGTACATATAGTAGTATTGCGGTGGCAGCAAAATAGATTGATTGCACTACGTGGCATCATAGACTGGGTCACATGAGTGAAAAGGGGAAGAAAGTAATGTTGTCAAAGGGAAAATTACCGGGTTGTAAGTCGCTGGACTTGGAGTTCCGTGAGGACTGTATTCTCAAGAAATAGAGGAAAGTCAGTTTTACGAAGATGGCTAGGACCTTGAAAATAGAGAAGCTAGAGTTTGTGCACATCGATGTGTGGGGCCCTTTGTAAACATCTCAATCTGGACCTCAGAGGTTCTTTGAATGTCTTGATAATGAAATAAAGGAAACAATATTTTCGAGAGCTTGGATGAAGGACTCCCTCAACCCAAAAGCCTAAGAGTCTAGAATAAGCGTAAGAGCTCAGAACTGGATTCTTAGTACCGCATGGTACATCTCTACACCGCGCGGCGTAATGAATTTTGTTACACCGTATGAGGTCATGAGGTCAATCACATGACATTTTGGATAAATTTCTGATTGGCTCAGAAAGCTGTCGACTATGCCCACTTAAGCCATAACTACAAGTTAGCTTAGCTGAAAAAACACTTCTAACCCGCCCAGAAAATATCTCCCCCATTTAAATTCAAAATCCTTGACTCTTGCCTATAAATACATCCATCCACTCAAGAGAAAGGGGCTCTGAATTTTCTTTCTCTCTCATTATGCTTTCACACCCACTCCTTACTTCCAAGTCATAAGAAAGTTGCCCAAAGACATTCTCAAGGCACTTTCTTTCTTAAAATGACCCATTTTTCTCCTTACCATTAAAGTGAGTCTTTTACTCACTTTGATATCTTACCTACCAAAACACCCAACAACCATTCATACCCATACTCATCTTTCCTCAACTAATCTTGTCCACACTCATCCATCATCGTCTGTCCTCATTCAAGCTCGAGACCAAAGATAAAAACCAAGTTCCCTTGGGATAGGCCCTGTCCTAATCCCTGAGGGAGCTTTTCTATAGTTGGGTTTAACCCCTTTTGGTTAAAGACTAGCTTAAAAACTATTTTCAAAAACAAAAACAGTCACTGTGCTGGGCATATCACGCCATGCGGTATTCTGATGCGTCGCATGACGTAGTATGTTCAGGTGCACGGTATTTCATTAGTTGCTGTTCGTTTGTTTAAATAGTCTAGATCATCGCCAAGCCTGTCTGTATTGTTAAGATACTGTCATCAATACTTATTAGAATAAGACCATATCTACAAGCCATGTTTTATGTCCAAAAGAGGTTTTCTTGATTATCCAAGGCGATCAAATACACTGAAAATCATTTCTATGTTTGCTTGAAGAGATGAACTATTGCAAAACAGACTAGCAGTTGTGCGTCCCTTGACACCTTTAAGGAATAATGCACAGAATATGTAATACACCGCCCACTGTCCTGAGTATTGATGATAGTCTAATAGCAACACAAATAGGCCGCACGACATACCATAAGACCGTGCACGGTATCATGGGAATCCGTGTAGGGATGGTTCTGATCTAGACAGTTTATTGGATAGTTAATTTGTCTCATAACATCATATTTTTATTATTTCTGTACAGGCAACACCACGTGCACTCCAATGTGATACATTCTCCCATGACCCTTTCCCTCATTTGCTTGTTTATTAAAGAGTTTTATTCTCTGAAAGATATGCGAAGTTTTTCCCCTTTGAAATGTTTAGTAGAGACTGGCTTTGCCGGGTGAGTGGGGTGCATTTTGTTCTTTTAACAAAACCTTCCCCGTTCGTAACGTAGCTCCCAAACCCAAAATCTCAACATTTTTTGCTAGACCAAAAGCCTTTCTTTTCAAAACAAACTATTGGTTTCTCGGATCATCCAACTCAAAAATCCGGGTGGCGACTCGAGGGCGCGCTGGGCGGGGAGCCCATAGTGGCGACTCTGTTGGGGAGATGTGTTATTCGAAACTTTTGAACTTACTTTTTCAAAGAATCGGATAATTTTGAAAGCCAAGGTTGAAAGGCATTTTCAAAGGGGATTTTCAATATCTTTTGCAAAATAAAACTCTTTTATTTTGTACACTCTGCACCACACAAGCCTTGTTAGTGTGTTCTAGCAATCTTGCTCGGTTTGCCAATGATAAGCTCTCCTGGGATGCTTAGCAACCCTCGACCATGATGAGCCATCGTACTGCCCGACCATTGTCTTGCAATACACTTGACAATGGGAAGTACATCTTGGCTCTAGTCCGGGGAACTCTGATGAGACCAAAATCAGCCTTTGCACTTGTACATAACCATAGAACCTTCCTAATTAGGACAGGAACCCGCGGTTAGGACTTATGTGATATATCCTGTTTATGTGCACCTCTTTTTTGTACATGCATATCATTCATGCATCATTACATCCTGCAGGCTAAAGGATAAGGCTCCCTTAGTACTCCTTATTTCCTCCCGGTCAGTTTAGGAGACTTTAAATCCATGGAGTTTGCGACACCTCTGGTTTTTGTCGTGCCCGAACGACTCCCTTGATCTAGGACTCACCTTAAGAGTGTGCGTATCTAGATTTCGGTAATCGCATTGCCCTGCCTCGGATGGTCAAGGTAAGGAGATTGGCTCGGGTTCTGAAGAATTCAGAATTTAACTTGCCTGACAGCACCTACCTAGATTGCTGAAAATCTTCTGTACCAACGCCTTAAGCGAAGCCTGGATCATGGTAGATCTTAGGTTTAGTCTCTAGAAGGAGTGCAGAAGGCAGGATGAGCATTCAAGTTTGGTCGTGAGTTGACTGCAAGAAGAAACTGTACTTAATTGGTTCTGTCCCTTCCAAAGATTGGCTTTCTTAAACACTTTGGAAGGCACTCAGTTATTCGAGGTTCAGATAGTACAAGAAGGACAACCGCCAACAGAAGTATCATGAAAGCCATTAACAAAAATCCCGCCTGAAAATCCCTTACCAATGGCTGATCAAGGAAATAGGGTAGAAAAGCTTAGGCAAAACATGGCCGCCGTAGATACTCAATTCAAATAGTCCATCGCCAATGTTGACGCACAACTCAAGGCTTCCGTTGCATCGATCCATGAAGAATGACCGATTATGGTAATGGAGACTATGCAAGAAATTAGTGATAAACTTCAAGCCAAACCTCCTCCATAGTTTGAGCAGCCCAAAGAAGAAGCGCTCGCTACAGACCCTAAGTTGGTCATTCTTATGGCCAAAATCAGCAAGCTAGAGGAATATGTTCAAGAGACTAGGCGACTTGGGAGAGGAGAGGTCGACATGAGCAAGCTGTACTTATTCCCTAACGCCAAATTACTGGAAAAGTTCAAAGGTGTAGACTTTGCGAAGTTTGACGGCACTGGTCATCCAAAGGCACACCTTCAGGGGTATGTTGGCTCTCTTTCCATGCGAGGAATCAAAAAGAAAACTATGGCACAACTATTCCATGAGTCTCTGTTCAGTCCCGCCTTACAATGGTTCCTTACTCTCGAGCCATCCAAGAAGAATACTTGGGAAGACATTGGGACAGCCTTTGTAGCCCAATACGACTTCAATGTCGATCTAAAAATGACCACCAGGTAGTTAGAAAGCACTAAGATGGGTGAGAAGGAACGCTTCGCCAACTTTGTAAAGCATTTAAGAGCCAAAGCCTCACAAATGCAGAACAAGCCAGATCTTAAGGAACAGATACGGATCATAACCAAGAACTTGCCAAGCTCCTTTGCCCCATACATGGTTCTCTTTCAGGCCGCCCCAAATTTTGAAACTTTCTATGACTCTAGATTAGCCGTAGAGGAAGCTTTACAGGATGGTACCTTGGAGAAAAAGGAAACATGGTCAAAGTCCAAAAGAGCATATTCTAGTAACAACAATGTTCTTTTTGGGAATACCAATTAGGCCAGAACCTCATTCATCAAGCCTATGGAAGTTAACCAAATTTTTGAAAAACCAAAGTCCCAAAACCGAGCCTTCACCCAATTCAGCACCCCCAAATTTGCATTACTTAAGAAGCTCACCGAAATTGGGGTATTGAAGCCTCTTCAACCACCACAAACCATTCCACCAAACCTGAACCAAAGCGTTTATTGTGAATTCCACCAAATGTCTGGCCATACTACCGACAATTGCATCCGCCTTTGTTATGAGATCCAAAATCTCATCGATAATAAGATTATTGACTCCCCTCCTCCCGATAAACCAAATATCATCTTAAACCCTTTACCACAATATAACATCCCGTTTCATGTTAATCATATCACCTTAACCCCGGATCAAACTACCCAAGATTTTGATCTAACCCGTTTTATCAGTCCTAATACTGAACCTAAGCCAATTGTGAAAATTTTTGAGGAAACTGCCATTTGATTTCTGTGGGAATGGAAAAGTGCATGGGGAGACCTCATTTCTGATTGGGAAGAATTTGAAGTGGCCAATTTTCGAGGGATGCTGAACTGCCATTCGAGCCTGGATGGGAAGTTGATTGGCAGAATATTCATGCTAACCCTCTTTCTCTGTACATGATTTTCAAAGGCCAGAATGATCAGACCCCCCCAAGAAGTTCTCGGGTGGGAATCGGACTGAACTCTGAACAAGTATAAGCTTTTAGCTCGGGATGACCCCCTGGATATGTTTTCTCTACCTGCAATGTTTGCTAAAGAATACTAACTTGAGATGGTAGCCTATGGTTGGCCGGAACTTGCTCCACTTCACTCGAACTTCTACTGGTACAATCTTTTTGGCAACAGCGTCGGCCATACCCCATGGCATCCGAATCTAGGGCTCCCAGAGGAAAAGGCGGCCAGTAGTGAGTTTAACCCCATGGATTACCTCGTGGAAGAAGCGGGATCAGAACCATCGGTCACCTTCCTTGAGGACGTTGATGTTGCCATGATAAACTTATGGGAAGACGAACCGAGAGCCAAAGCAAATCTTTGGACTAGCTCCGAAGTCGTCAATGTAGGGAAGTATTCCCGAACAGGAACAACTAGTCACTGAACACGTGATGTACAGGGGCACGTGGTAGGTGTGACAGGGCTTATCGCCGGGCAGTGCGGTGAATGGCGATGTGGACCAGTGACATGAGA
The DNA here is from genome assembly GCA_019656275.1 of Rhododendron kiyosumense. Lineage (NCBI taxonomy): Eukaryota > Viridiplantae > Streptophyta > Magnoliopsida > Ericales > Ericaceae > Rhododendron > Rhododendron kiyosumense. Next base: position 1,554,137 of record BPLS01000152.1, on the reverse strand, counting down.
AGTCATTGACCCAGGCAGTCTGTTCGGCTAATAAGGACAAAAAAGATGTGAAGTCATTTGTCAAAATGTAACGATGAGGACCAGTTGTATGTGAGGTCATTGGTCCGAGTGGACTGTTCGGCAAAGAGATAGCTGAACAAGGAAAGAAGTTGCCCTGAATTGTGAGGCGGCAAGAATGGTCTAGAACGTTCCAGAACAGTGATATTCAGTAAAGGAATGAGATCCCGAATATATAGGATCTAAGGCTAGACACCCAACGTGGATGGAATCTTCGGATAACTATGGAAAAGAGTCCTAAAAAGACTATGCAAAAGAGACTGATAATGGAACGAGAGTCCAAAAGATCCTGGTTTCCTATACGAGTTAGGAATCCTAGGGTGACAGGAATACTTGGGTAGTAAGCATCCATGAATCTATAAATACGAGGTAAACCTGGAGGTAAAAGATATGCAATTCTTAACACTGATATTGTTCTCCTACCGATAATTAGGGTTTTGACCAGTACGTGATACTAACTTAGGCATCGGAGGGCCTTTGCCACGAGAGGCAGAGGTGCACTCACCCTTTGTCTGTTTTGCAGATTACGGTTCCGACGACGAACTAGGGTTCCGGTGAAGAGGCATGAGTAGCCGTTGCATAATGGTGTTGTTCAGAGTATTAATTGTTTTCATCCCCCTACAATTGGCGCCGTCTGTGGGAAACGAAAGAATTCCCTGAAAAACAACCATGGTGGGAGAAGATCCAATCACGCCGTTTGATCCGAAGAACCAGTTGGGTGGGCAAGGAGATAGGTCCCCACCAGGTGCTCCAAAAAAGCCTACTGGTGGACATGGTAGAAAAACAACGAGCAGAGATATCTCCAAAGAAAAAGGGGACAGAACTATTTCAGGCTCCACGAGAAAGAGCAAGTCCGGCCGAGGAGAGGAGTCATTAGAGTGCTCGCGGAGTATACATAGGAGCGAGGATATCCTCGACAGAAAGAGGAAGGAAATCGAAGGATACGCTCGTTTAATCAAAAAATGAGAGTATGAGATACGGGAGTTACAGCGGGTACGAGATCACCGCAAAGATTCCGGACTTTCACGAAGGAATTCCGGAGGAGACGGACAGGCTTTATTAATCCATAAAAAGGCTCATTCCCGAGAAAGAAGGAGCAGAAGCAAGAGTTCTATCACGAGACGATATGAAGCTTCTCAACGAAAAAGGAGAAGCAGAAGTAGGGACCAAACACTAGAAAGGCGAAGGGCTTCTTCACGAAAAAGAAGGAGTAGAGACCGAAGTTCCACACCTGAGGAAGAGGAAATGAGGAATCATCACCATGATAGGTACGAGAGGCCTGATGTTGACTGGGCCAAAGCTACGGCTCACAAAATAAAGGAAATCGAGGATGGGACAGTGATTGCACGAGAAGCAGCACGCAGCCTCCCCTTTTGCAAGGAGGCTACAAGAGGCCAGGTTACCGAGTAGAGTGAAGCACGGTAAGTTCATACTTTATGAGACAAACGCGGACCCCATAGCTCACATTCAGTATTATCAGCAGGCCATGTTCATGCACGACGGCGATGATGCCATCTTATGCAAGATGTTCCCATCGAGCTTGGGCAAGGTGACTTTATCTTGGTTTCACAAACTGGCCCTGCGATCCATACAAGGATGGAGTCAGTTAGCTGAGGAATTCACTGCTCGGTTTTTGACAAGCAGAAAAGCCCCAAAAACATTTGAGAGTCTTTCCACCATGAAGCAGGTAGACAACAAGCCAATCAGAGATTATGCAAAGAAGTACTGGGAAACTTTCAACGAGATTGAAAGCTGCAGTGAGGAGTACGCTATTGCAACCTTCAAAACTGGGTTACCTGTTCGGGGTGAGTTGCACCGTTTGTTGAATAAACATCCGATAGCGACATGGCTAAACTGATTGAACGGATAGAGCAGCACGCCAAAATGCAGGATGACATACTCCACGAGGATGGCAGGATCGTTGCCGAACAGCTCAAGGCACCTGCCAAAAAGGTGGATAAGCTAGAGCCCAAGACTTATAAGGAGAGAAAGGAGTATGGGCAGGCTAAGAAAGAGCCGTACAAGGATAAGCAAGCTCCTGATCCCAAATCTTTCTTTCTAATCACTACGGTTTGGAAGGAACCAATTTATAGGATTCTTTATCGAATAAAGAATCAGCCATACTTTAAGTGGCCCCCAAGTCTTGGCGGTGATAAAGACACAAAACGTGCTATGAATCAGCACTGCAGCTACCACAAAGATTGGGGCCATATGACTGAAGATTGTGAGATGTACAAAAGACACCTTGACGATTTGGTCTCTCAAGGCTATCTCAAGGAATTTATCCAAGAAGACCCCAAGGACAAAGGAAAAGCCATGGAACTGGATTACGAGCGAAATCCTAAAGGGGTGATCCATGTGATACATGGGCTGGCCACACCTTATACGAGAAATGAGGTTAGGCTATTACAAAGGCAAGTCAAGCACAATCAGCATGTAATGCGGTTGGGAAACAAAAGAGGACGTGAAAACGACGTGTGCAAAGAAAACATAGCGTTGACGGATGATGATCTGGGAGAAGTCCAAATACCCCACAACGATGCTTTGGTCATAACCCTACGAGTTGGGGAATATGACATCGAGAGGATTTTGGTAGACTCAGGGAGCTGTACAGAGGTAATGTACTACGATGCATTCAAGAAGCTGGGGCTAGCCCAAACAGACTTAGAGCAATCTATAATGCCCTTGATTGGATTTGGTGCAGGAGCAGTCTGGCCCCTTGGAAAAGTGACATTGCCTGTTCGGGCTGGGTCAGTTGTATTGAGAACTGACTTCTTAGTTGTTCATGTTCCTTCTTCCTATAACGCGATTATAGGAAGGACATGGCTACACAAAATGAGAGCCATCTCTTCAACTTATCACCAAATGGTGAAGTTCCCAGGATCTAATGGGGTCGAAGTGATTAGAGGTAATCAGAAAGTGGCCCAACAATGCCTCATCTCCATCATTAAAATAGCCCCCAAGGCCTATCACGTTCATACGTTAGAAGTACCAGACCAACCAACTATCGAGGATGTCAGAAGATGTTCGGCTGATAAAGTGATCGAAGGCCTGGACAAAATTCAGATCAAGGAGACTGATCCCGAAAAATATTTTTTAATCGGGGAATCATTGCCAGCAGACGAAAAAGCTGAATCAATGCAATTTCTGAAGGAATATGTCGATGTATTCGCATGGGTACCATAAGAGATGTCCGGGGTAGATGCAAGTGTAATCTGTCATCATCTAAATGTTGACCCTCAGCATAAGCCAGTCATTCAGAAAAAATGCAAGGCAGCCGTGCAGCATGTGGACGCTGTTATTGAAGAAGTCGATCGCTTGCTGGAGGCGAAGGCAATACGTGAGGTTTATTACCCCGAATGGCTGGCCAACACCGTGGTTGTGAAGAAGAAGAATGGGAAGTGGCTTGTCTGTGTGGACTTCACAGACCTCAACAAGGCATGTCCAAAGGACAGTTTTCCTCTTCCAAGGATAGACTAGTTGGTTGATGCGATTGCTGGTTACGAGCGAATGAGTTTTCTTGATGCATATCGAGGATATAAAAAAAATTGCTATGTTTGAACTTGATCAAGAGAAGACTTCTTTTATCACCCCACGAAGGTTGTACTGCTATAGCGTTATGCCATTTGGGCTGAGAAACGCTGGGGCAACATACCAAAGACTTGCAACTATCATGTTCAAAGAGCTGCTTGGAAAAACTATGGAGGTCTACATAGACGATATGGTAGTGAAGAGTCGAGATAAACGATGGCATATAACAGATTTGAAAGAAGTTTTTGAAATCTTGAGGAAGTATAAGCTGAAGCTCAACGCCTCGAAACGTGCGTTTGGAGTTGGTTCTGGGAAGTTCCTGGGGCATTTGGTAACCATGAGGGGAATAGAGGCCAATCTCGATCAAATTGTAGCCCTGCAGCAGCTACAAAGTCCCAAAACCACAAAGGAAGTCCAGAGATTGACTGGGATGGCTGCAGCACTTAATAGATTTATCAGCAGATCAAGTGATAAGTGCAGGCCTTTTTTTCAGTTATTAAAAAAGAGGGAGGGATTCAAATGGGGAGCAGAATGTGAGCAAGCTTTCCAGGACCTGAAGAAGTATCTGGCCGAGCCTCCACTTTTGTCAACCCCACAACCAGGTGAGTCTTTAATTTTGTACTTAGCTGTTTCTGAACATACTGTAAGTGCAGTCCTGTTAAGGGATTTGAGAATCGAGCAAATCCCAATTTATTATGTTAGCAAGACACTGTTGGATGCGGAGACAAGATATCTGCCCCTAGAAAAACTTGTCCTGACCCTTAGGACAGCAACGAGAAAATTGCCACACTACTTCCAAAGCCACAAGGTTGTGGTTTATACTGAGTTTTCACTGCTACGAAAGGCAGATTTGTCAGGAAGAATCTCAACGTGGTCTGTCGAGTTGAGCCAATATGATATCGATTATCGGCTGCGTACAGCAATCAAAGGCCAGGTGTTGGCTGATTTTGTGGCAGAATTTTCTCCCACGGTAGCTCCCTTGCCTCCTATGAAAAAGGAACATGAGACTAAGACATTGTCCACGAAGGACAAAATCTCAGCCGAACAGGACAATATAGAATGGCAATTATTCGTTGACGGATCAGCTTGTAATACTGGTTCAGGAATTGGGGTTGTCCTTTTTCCTCCTGGAGGAGTAATGATTGAACTATTTGTTCAGCTCGGTTTTAGTGCTTCGAATAATGTCGCGGAGTATGAGGCACTTCTAGTAGGGTTAAGGAGTGCAAAGACTTTAAAAGTAGAAAGAGTCAGGGTGTATTGTGATTCACAGCTCGTGGTAAATTAACTGTCCGGGGAATACCAAGCCCGAAATGAGAAGATGGCGGCATACGTGGAGGCAGCCAAAGATTTACTTGATACCTTCGAAAGGGTTCATATTGAACAGATAAGTTCTGGACAGAATGCTCATACCGATTCTCTCTGTAACGACCCTGATTTTTGGTCGTTAAAAATTTCGTTAAATATTTGAATTTTATTGTTATTACTTGGATTTACCTTTTAATTTCCAAAGTTTGTCATAATTACGTTTTTGCCCCTTCAAATTTGATTTCTTGCACTTTAATCCATTTGGAAAGCCTAGTTAGTTTCTAACCGACTCGTTGGAGAAACCGAGCTAGCAAGCCACCGAATTGCTTTTCCCTAACCGCAAAATGACCGTTTTGCCCCCCTTGAACCTTTTGAACATTTTGAACCTTTTGAACCCTAGACTAAAAGTGTAATATTCTTTTTCATTTAATTATTTTGGTTATATTCTTTGTCCATTGGACAATAAATGTTAGGGAAACTATTATCCATTGGATAATAGAAACCCCATTAGTTTATATTAAATGTCTACTTTATTAAAGTGCTATGAATAGTAAAAAGTAACTTTTTGATTACTTTTTGATTATTTTAAAGTACCTTTTTGGATTACTTTAATGTTTAATCTCCCTAGCAACTATTATCCATTGGATAATAAAAGTTAGGGTGGTTATTATCCATTGGGTAAAAGGTTCATCTTTCAACTTAGTACATGGGTTGATTAGTTTAATATTTTCTTTTTAACCCCATGTGCCAAAGTACCAATTATTTTAAAATAAAAGTTGCCAAGTCACTATTGTCCATTGGACAATAGAGGTTAGGGGATTTATTACCCATTGGTTAATAGCTTTAGTCTTCCAACAAAGTACAAGGATTTCAATAAACTAATTTTTTTTCAAATCCCATGGGAGGATATGCAATATTTTATTGGAAGATTTTAATACCTAAGATTTCTTAGGTACTCTTTTATTATTCTTTATTGGGGTTTTGATCTTCCAAGATCATTTGATACATGTGTATGTATATATTAGTACATGATTGACTTAAATATTGCCATGTGCCAATTCATTTGTTAGTGGGAAAATCTTAGCCCTTAAGTCTACCTTTGATCTCTTGTACAAAGTACCATTTGTTTATTGTTTCTTGCACATGGTTGTATATATATATATATGTACTTGAGAGAGAGAGAGGGAGAGAGAGAGAGAGAGAGGCCGGAGAGAGAGAGAGAGGAGAGAGGGCCGAATGAGAGAGAGAGAGAGAGAGAGAGAGAGAGAGAGAGAGAGAGAGAGAGGAAGGAAGGAGGAAGGAGAAAAGGATTTGGTTGTACCATTCCATGATCTCCTACATCTTCCATGATCTTGGTGTATATATATCTTCCTAGCCTAGACTTAACTCCATTGTACTCCTTGGTACACCTTGGAATGGTTTGAACCATTAGATCTTGTACCAATCCCTTTCTTGCCCACCAAGGATCCATCCTAGCCATTCAATTGATCCAAGATCAATCTTGGTACAAAAGTAGCCATGCAACCCTAGGATTTTTCCTTGATTTGTGCTTAAAAGTGGATTTGATTAGATATACTTCTTGGACACCTTGCAACTTCTTGACCCTTTGATCATGTACCACCTCCATCTCAACCATCCAATTAGTTCCAAGATCAAATCCTTAGTACCAATAGCCTTGCAAGCCTAGGGATTGCCTTTGATCTTCCATGATCTCTTGCCAAGTGTCAAGGTGAGGCTTAGAGTGAGAGAGAGGAGAAGGCCAAGCTCTTGCCTATAAATAGAAGGCCATTCCAAGCCTTTCAAAGCACACCTCAAGCAATTAGCTCTTCCTTCTCTCTAGAAACCATTTTCAGTTTTTCTGGGCAGCCACTGTCCCGTCGGAAATCCTCTGTTTTCTCCTGCTTAGGTTAGTTTTTAGGATCAACTTCCTTCTGGAAAGTTGTAGAACGCTTCGAAACCTTGAAGTTAGGCTCAAGAATCACCCCAATCGGTTAAGAAATGACCCAGATATCGTCATCCGAAGTTCAGTGAAAAATCTGGATTTTCATTTCTGGACAGCTTACTGTCCTCTCCTTCGTCCCCATTTTTCTCCAACCTAGGTTCGTTTCTAGGATTAACTTCCTTGTCGAGAGTTGTAGAGGGTTTAGAGAGCTTCGTTCTAGACCCAAGAACGACTCTATTCGGCCAAAGATTGACCGAGTTACTGCCGTCCGAAGTTTGGTCCAGATTCAAGGGAAATTCCACCTAGCTTATTCGGCCCCGACTAGTTTCGGATCAAGGTAGTTATCCTTACCTACTTTTCCACGTATAAAGTAGTTTTCACTCTAATTCTATGTATTGTATGAATCGCATGTTGTTTGGAAGTTTGTTTGATCGTAGATAAGGTTATCTTTCGATTAAATGTTGGAAATGCATGTTTTTGTTAATCCTTGGTGATTCAAGCATGCTATGTTGCTTAAATGCTCTTGTTGTACTATTTCGAAGCTTGTTGGATGCATGTTGTAAGTTAAGTCTCACACGCGGAGTCTTGTATGAGAACGTGACACGATAACCGAGAAAGTAGAAACGTAACACCTAGGGTGTGGATAATGATGAGATGTGTTTTGAAACCACGATGTGGCCAGACTTGGTAGCCCGTCGTGTGGATTGTGAAAACCGCAACGTGGCCGGACTTGGTAGCCCGTTGTGTGAATGAAAACCGTAATGTGGCCGGACTTGGTAGCCCATTGCGTGAGTTATGAAAACCACAAAGTGGCCGGACTTGGTAGCCCTTTGTGAAGATTGCCAATCGGGCCGGACGTGGTAGCCTTATTGGTAATATGGCTTGGTTTTCCGTGGAGAGGAGCCAATGCAAGTTTTGTGTGCCAATGGGAACCCGGTGCGGCGGAACCATTGTGAGGATACTCGGGAACCTGGAACGGCGGAACCGAGGTTGGGTGAGTATGGCTTGGTTATCCGCGGTACGGAGCCAATGCTAAAGATTTTGAAAGGCTTGGTTACCCGCGGTACGGAGCCAATGTCAAATGATTTCGAAAAACGGTTTTGTAAATAGAAAATGATTGACACGGTCTACGATGAGTCGCGTAGGAGAAACACGGTAAAACTTGGACACCAACGTTGATATCGAATATGTTATGTTTGTCTTGTTATAAGTTAAGGGTTAGTGGGTAGGGTTACTCTATTGAGCTTTCGTAGCTCACGGTGTTGCCTTGTGGTGACCCTGGCATATTATATTGGTGGCGACGCCGGTATAATATGTCAGACCTTGTAGATGATCAAGATGAACCGTTCACTTGGAGGCGTCCGGAGCTGAGGAGCTGGCTAGGATGAAGAAGCGAGAGGAGCTGTAGTTAGGAAATCTTAGTTTCCTTTCTTTGTTGAATAATTGTACCCCTTTGAAGTATTTATAATGTAATAAACTCTTTTTATTATGTAATAAATGCTTCATTAACGTACCCTAATTTTGGGGGCGTTACACTCTCGCTTGGGTAGCCGCAGCTGTTCCAACCGAACTCAAGCGGAGGGTAGCAGTTGAGTACCTGACAGAGCCGAGCATTGGAAGGAGTGTTGAGCTGGTCTTGGACGTGAACTAAGGACCAAGTTGGATGGACCCAATTGTGGAGTTTTTACGAGATGAAATACTCCCCAATGATAAAAAGGAAGCTCATAAGATCAAAACCAAGTCTGCAAGGTTTTGACTGTTTCCAGAGGGGAAGCTTTAGAGAAAGTCCTTTACAGGCCCGTATTTACTCTGTGTGCACCCCGAGATTGTCCAAAAATTTCTGCATGAAATTCACGAAGAGACTTGTGTGAGCCATGCGGGAGGTAGATCCATTGCCCACTGAGCAATTACACAAGGCTATTGGTGGCCACACATGTAAGAGGATGCCAAGGTGTATGTAAAAATTTGTGAGAAGTGTTAGAAATTCTCACCAATTATTCGAACACCAGCTGAGGATTTGGTACATTTGAGAAGTCCTTGGCCGTTTGTCCAGTGGGGAATGGACATCGTGGGTCCATTACACAAAGCAACTGGGAATCGAAAATATTTGTTAGTTGCAACAGACTATTTTACTAAGTGCATTGAGGCAGAGCCATTGGCCAAAATCACCGAGCCTATGATAGAAAGGTTTGTGTGGAAGAGTATCATTACTCGATTTGGGGTTCCCTATTCTTTGATTACAGAAAATGGGTCCCAATTTCAGAAGAAATTCAAGGCTTTTTGTGCCCAGTATGGAATACGAAACTATTATTCAACTTCAGCCTACCCTCAGAGTAATGGGCAGGCAGAAGCATCCAACAAAACCATTCTTGACGGGATCAAGAAGAGGTCTACGGGAGAGACCCCCTATTCGTTGGCATATGGCACAGAGGCAGTCATACCTTTAAAAGTGGGCCTTCCAACCAACATGACTGTATTGGTTGAGAGTGGGGGCAATGACAAAGCCCTCGAAATTGAGTTTGATCTCGCTGAGGAAAGTAGGGAAAGGGCCCTGATGGCCTCTTACCAAGAACAGCTGATGAAAAGCTATAACAAGCACGCTCACCCTCGAGAATTTGGTGTTGGGGACCTTGTACTACGAAAAGTGCTCGGCAACACCAAGGTGGCCAACGAAGGTAAGCTAGGGGCTAACTGGGAAGGCCCATATCGAGTAACCGAGATTGTGGGCATAGGGGCTTATAGATTGGCTGATTTGGACGGCAATCTAATTCCGAGGCCATGGAATGTCCATAATCTGAGAAAATTCTTTATTTAAAAGAATTGAGTTTTAGATTGCACTACGTGATTGAATGGGAATTACGAATAAAATTCCCTTATTTTTTATTCTATTTTGTTTTAGTTACGGATAACTATGGAAAAGAGTCCTAAAAAGACTATGCAGAAGAGACTGATAATGGAATGAGAGTCCAAAAGATCCTGATTTCCTATACGAGTTTGGAATCCTAGGGTGACAGGGATACTTGGGTAGCAAGCATCCTTGAATCTATAAATACGAGGTAAACTTGGAGGTAAAAGGTATGCAATTCTTAACACTGATATTGTTCTCCTATCGATAATTAGGGTTTTTTACCAGTATGTGATACTAACTTAGGCATCGAAGGGCCTTTGCCACGAGAGGCAGAGGTGCACTCACCTTTTGTCTGTTTTGCAGATTAGGGTTCCGACGACGAACTAAGGTTCCGGTGAAGAGGCACGAGTAGCCGTTGCATATTGGTGTTGTTCAGAGCATCAATTGTTTTCATCCCCCTACAGTCAACATAAAAGTGGGAAATGAGGAATGGGCTGTGAACAAGGCAGTAATGGAAGCTAAGCTATGGAAACTAGAGGACCTTTGAGAAGATCTGGTTATCGCTGATCTAATGTCCAACCTCCAAGATATCACCATTGGAGCAAAGCGCAAAGCACCCATCGACTTATGGAGTGAAGAATTAAAGTATCGCCAGATTGACTATCTAACCAGGAGTGGTTGTATCTATCAACCCCCCAACCTCCAAATTTGGGAATCCTTTAACCTTACAACTCCACCAACCAAAGAGCTCTCAAATCCTTTCATTACCCCGACCAAAAACACTTTCCAACCTTTTGCTCCACCAGCTAAAGAACCCTCCTGTCCTGAGAAAACCCCAAAGGAGTGATTAAGCAACAGCTCGAGCAGACTCAGACCAAAATGTCTGTTTGGAATGTACTTGTTCACTCTACTCGCCATCGTGAAGGACTTATTCAAGCCCTTTCCCACCTAAAAGTTTCTTCCGCAATAACTCCCGATGAGCTTACAGCACTAATCAAAACCATACCTATCAAGCATGCCATAACCTTCACCGATCAAGACTTGTCCGCTAAAGGAACTGATCATAACAAACCATTCCATGTTACTCTGAAATGCCGCGATAAATGGGTCTCGGTAATCCTAATCGACAATGGGTCAGCTATTAATGTTAGCCCGCTCTGTGTTGCTTACTATTTGAGGTACAAAAATAAGGACTTCTCTCCATCAGAAATCAAAGTTTAAGCATATGATAACACTCGTTGAGATGTGGTTGGACCCTTATGCTTCCAATGACCTTTGAATCCTACCAAACTGAGGTGGAATTTCACTTAGTAAGTATCCCTGCTTCCTTCAACTTCTTGTTGGGTAGACCTTGGCTACATCAACCCGATATCATGGCTGTACCCTCCACTCTCCATCAGAAAATTCGCTTGGGACTTGAAACGGGCATGCTTACGATTCACAGAGACTTTGGGATTCGTGTGCCTATTGAAGACAATGCCCCATTCTTAGAAATCCAGCATGGAGAGGAAGATATCGCTATGGGCGACTTCTCGCTAGATGCCTCTAATTCTGTCTTTTCAGTCAGAATTGATAATGATTTTGTCATCAGCAATGTCGCCATTAAGATGATGAAGAAGATGTCCTACATGCCAGGTTTGAGATTGGGAAAGAACCTGCAAAATTTGAAGCCCGCGGAACCCTGATGCGCACTACTGGCCTTGTCTATGTTTTCTCAAGCGACAGTAGGTGAAAAAGGGAGGCAGATTGGAAAACTATTTTGTTAAACAAAAAGCAAAACAGATTTACCAAGGGCCGCCAAAACCATTTTGGGATAAAAAAACCAACACTTTGCTACAAGGGTTCAAAATATTTGCCAATGATGTCTAGCCAGAAAGTGAGGAAGAATCTGAGGCCGCAAAGGAACCAACAGAGCCAACCGATTGGATTGAGGTCTTTGACATGGGGAGTCTAGCGATCTTGTTTAGGGAGGACGAACCAATGAGTACAGTCATAGAAGCTGAAGTGCTAATACTGGGACAGGAGGTCCACGAAGACCTAACTTTGCTCATCATGGATGCAGCTGGAGATTACAAGAATTGGATTTTCTTACCAAGTGTAACATGTCATGAGTCTGATTCTGAGTCCAAATCCTCCGAGTCTTCTGAGTTTGCTGAGTCTATTTAGTTCGAGTTGGCGCCTCTTGGCCCAACTCCTCATAATCTGTACTTCAAGTTTGAGTCTACTTGTATGAATTGTCACGCCCTCGATTTTCAACATAAATAATAATACCATTTTTATATACAAATCCTCACAACAGTACCTACGATACCCCAAATTACAATACAATCCTCGAGTCTCACAAGTCTGTCAAACTGATACAAGATTCCCAAAAAAAAAAAATGTAGTTTGATTTACGAAGGAAAACCGATACTTCAGAAAATAACTTTAGGCTTTGATGTCTGCATGCACTTCACACCCTCCAAGATTGAGTCTCTGTAGTGTACCTGAAAATGATAGGTTGAGCTACACTAGCCCAGTAGGAAAATCTCTAACAACTTTATATGCTCATGGGAAGATGAATGCTAAGGGAAACAATTTGATAATATAATAGTGGTTTGACTAAAGGAGTAATATGTGACTCAATCTCAACTTCATACTAAAGCTTACATAGAACTCTATCTCACACACTTACTTTCTTAACCTCGCACATACACTTTTCATCTGAAACCTCTGTTTGCCGTCCCCAATATCATATTTCGTCCTTTCATTTATCTTTCTATGACTTAGAAGCATTTCGGGTCTTTAAAGGCCATTTACTCTTTCTTTTCTTACTTCACCAACCCACATCTCCACTAAGCATGCAGACCACGTGTAAAGAAGAGAAATATAAAGCGCACCTGAACATTTCAACCCAATTTCAATGCGACATCAAGGAACATGCTCGACTACCCAGTCTACTCTTCTGATCAATAAGAAGTTAACACTTATCGTATATTCGCTCGCGTCCCCCCTTTTTTCATTTTCGTGTTAAAGCCAACGTTTCAACGTCTACTCATTTTCACACACACATGCACTTTATCCTATCCCCATGTTCCTTAAGTTTTCATTTGGACTCCTCATGCAAATATTAATCTAAACCTCCTAGAACCACTATCACTCCACAAGTATCAACATGTCTCCATACCAAATAAATCACCAAGCCAACATAGAACTTATGAACCAGAATAATCGGAAAAGCTATAAGAAGAAAAGAAGCCATGCGCAGACAATTCAAACGATCCAACTTATCGACTCAAGTTCACTGTTCATAGTTCTCGTATGATCACACCATCCTGTCTCATTTTCCATTAACGGTTACTAAAACCATTCTCATTTAAAACTTCTAGAGTCGTCGGTGTTCCACATTAATTGTTCCTCATTCATAATCGTCTTTCATTCTCAAATTCTCATTTACGTTTTCGTGAGCGAATGCTCCTGCCGGGCGTTATGGGACCCGCTTCCCCTGCCCTAGCACCACACCTGTTGGTGGGCCTAGTCGTGTCATGAGCGAGTGCTCCTGCCGGGCATTATGGGACCCGCTTCCCCTGCCCTAGCACCACACCCGTTGGTGGGCCTAGTTGTGTCATGAGCGAGTGCTCCTGCCGGGCGTTATGGGACCCGCTTCCCCTGCCCTAGCACCACACCCATTGGTGGGCCTAGTTGTGTCACAACTAGTATAAGTGTTGACATACTGTATTATGATCATGAACCGTCCATATTGTGTCACTAACTATCATTAATCAAACAACTTCATGAGCAAACGCTTCTCAAATTTCAATTCATAACAGACACACCAATCAAACCGACTCATGAATCAAACACATGCAAATCGTCTCATTTCCACAATTTCCTTATGAAAGGCATGAAGCCCAAATCATTCAAATAGTAACTCAACCCCTTATTCTCATCAGTCAAATAGTATTGTCATTAAATCACTTCCTCGCACATCAATACGTCGACGACACTTTTACTAACTCAGTGCCACAACCAAGAATTCACCCAACTTGTAACCATGATGACAATGAGAGAATGAAAAAGTATTATGCTCATTAGAAGGTAGGTTTTGAATACACCACCTACTATATGGAAATCCAAGTCTCGTTCAAGGCTATAATCCGGAAAACTGGGTGTCTGAAGCGTCATTGATAAAGAAAATATTTCAAAGTTGTGTGGTGTTTTCGAGGTGTTAAACGCGTATTAGAAGTAACCAGGGTTTGGATACGATGAACCAGAAAATTTGCGAGGGAACTATAACTTGAACAATGAGGATTATGTAAGACTAGAATACAAAACACCATCGTGACTAGGAATCACAAACTCATTCCCCAAAGCTTACCAGTACTCACGTTCAAGTTTCTTTAGCAACTACTCACACTCTCTCTTGTTCTCATTTAACACTAACTTCGCCAGCCATCTAGTGATGGTACGAGGTGTAAACATTCACAAATCCACTATCATACAAATGGCTAGAAACATACTCGCATTCCAATTTCTACCAACCAACATTCATTGAACTATGTGTGTTCATCATTCATTCCCATATTTATTCTCCAATCAACATAATCTCTCGCCACACCTCAAACATGTATAAAAGACCCAAAGTGTATCACTTTATTCATTAACCACCCATAATGTCTCATAAGTTCTCATTTCAATACATTTGTCTAAGTCCAACCGTTCATTTGCTAAGTGCCCAACATGGAGTAGAGTCTTAAAACTCAGGAATATGTGTATTAGAATCCTATAGAACGAATAGTAGCACCATAATATGGAACAAGGGTTTTTTTTTTTCCGGAAATACAGGGTGCCTAACCGTAGGGATTGGGTCCTACCGACACGAACTCATTCCAGAAGATCCCTAATCCTTCATTCGGAGAAAATTTTAGAAACCTACCGGTAGAAAAATGGGGCCTCCAGTTGAGCTTAAGAAAAACAAACGATTTCACAGTTCTTTGATAGATTTCATAAGGTACGAAACAATGATCAACAACACATTTAAGGCACCAAAACTACTCATTGTAGGGGGATGAAAACAATTAGTGCTCTGAACAGCACCAAA
>BPLS01000152.1:1483069-1499374 GCA_019656275.1 Rhododendron kiyosumense | reverse complement strand
CCCTAACATCTATTATCCAATGGATAATAGTTATTAGGCCAAAGAAAATAATAAAGTAATCAAAAAGTACAATAAAGTAAGTTTACTTTTTAATATAAACAATTGGGATTCTATTACCCAATGGATAATAATTCCCCTAACCATTATTGTCCAATGGTCAAAGAAATAATCCAATTAGATTAAAAGAAAATGGATATTAAAATTTAAAGTCTAGGGTTCAAAAGGTTCAAAAGTTCCAACAAGGGGCAAAACGGTCATTTTGCCAAGACTAGGTAACTTTTCGGTTTAGTTACCCTAACCGGATAGTTGGATGCTAACTAGGCTTGCTAAGTAGGACTAAAGTGCAAGAATTGAAAATTGTGGGACCAAAGTGCAATTATAGCAAAATTCAAGAATTAACGTAATTCAAGCAATTAATAACTCGAATAATAAAAATAACTTTTTATTCCATAAAATTCATAGTTATTACACTATTTCTTCTTGATTGAACAAATCTGCGTTTTGGGTTTGATCTGTGTTCTGGGTTTGAACTTCGCATCCCCTCTCTCTATTTAGAGTTTTGAGTTTACAAAATTTCTTCATTTGTTCACCTTTGAACCTTGAATCCTGTCTTTCTGTTTAGGGTTTTTGAATTGCATGCTTATAGTTCCAAAATTGATGTACTACTTGTGTTGTATTTCTGCCATTAGACTGCGGGATTGGAGAGTAAGTGGTGTGTTGTGGGTGAACTGCGGTGGTTTGATCGATAAAAAGATATGTAGAACTTTGTCTTAAATTTTAGGTGGGCTGTTTAAGATGACAAGAAAAAAATGATGAAACAACGTGGGATAGAGATCAATAGAGATAATGAGGAAGAGTTGAAAAAAAAGGAAGGAGAGACACGTACTGACTTTGTTAGAAAATCTGAAAATAGGAGGAAGGGAGGGAGGTAAAATGAAAATTGAAAAATTTTGAGTTTTTTTTTTTTTAAATATAATTGGCTGCTCGCATGGATTGCTTGAATTCTTTATAATTTAAGCATAGACTTGCATAGGGGAATCTTGTTTTTGTTGTTGATCTGCATATGGCTCCGTATATACTCGGATGAATTATATATCGGAATGTTATTTCAGCTTTGTTCATCCAGTTCATAATTTGAATTTAAGAAGAAATTTTGGGAAGATATGTGGGGTATTTGTGCTCTGATGTTCAAAAACAGTACTTTGCTGGTGGGGTTTTGGCTAAGACTCTTATGTGTTGATGGTGCACCAACATCATAATGGAGGTAATGTATGTACCCTAGGATGGTACTATGGTTTATGACTTCCATCTAGCTTAAAGTTATGTTAAATGATGGATCATATAAGAATTCTGAGATTTCACCTATATTGATCTGCATGTTAATACTGGATCGTGAAAAAAAAAAGTGTGGACCCTTGGTGAATATAAATTTAGTGATGTCAGTCGGTAGTTCTAGCTTTACTTTTCAGTCTGGAGTTGGGCTTATACTATAAATTCATATGTTGAGATAAAAGAATCATATGATCTACTTAACAATTTGTTTCTAAGAATTGTTGCTCTGATTATAAGTGAATACAAGACGGCATTTAGCTGTTAATGGTCCAGTTCTTTTTTTTTTAATCACTGGAATTATGCTTTGTGGAGTAAATTACCGGTGTACATGTGATCCCGTGTGGCTGTACTTATTATCATTATTACAGTATTATTTTTTTTGTTTTCAATAGCAGAGAGTATGAAAGCCATGATTAATATTGGTATTGTTGTTTGGCTCTGATGTATCTTTGTAATCTAAGCGAGGATATATGATCATAGCCTTAGTGGCGTGAATAATATTGCCTTAGCGACGTTATAAATATTGCCTTAGTGGCGTGAATAATATTGCCCTAATGGCGTGAATTTGTATTATGCCTTAATGACGTGGCTGCGGTGGTAGTATTTTTATGTCAGAGAGGCGTAGCCTTCGTGGTGGGTCATGCAACAATTGAATTGGTAAATAGGTAATGCAACAATTGAATTGAAGCACCTCTTAACAAACGGTGTAGAACTCAACAATGTAGCATGACAACATTTTGCAATAAAACCCCAACTACTGTCTACTAACTGCTGTTATTATTATTTTGCCAACACATGTATTCTTTTTAGGCTTTGAAGTGTCATATTCTTTTTAGGTATTCTTCTCATATGTTCCTCCCAGGAAACGACAATGCCCATATAGGGATAGGGGGTTAGATGTGAGATTACTATGTAATTTTCATAAGACTAGTATGTTTTCTGTGCAGCAACAAAATGTATTTTTATCTCTCTCATCCATGTTTCATTCTTATTGTGAGTTATAACCAATACTATGACACGATATTAATTTCAGGTTTTTTTAAGTCAAGTCCTATGGATAAGAGCTGGATTGATATAAGGAATAGGCTAGACCCTACCTACATACAAGGGGTAGAAAAGTTTCTAGAATTTGCTTATGACAAAAAGCATCCAGATTCAAAGATATATTGTCCTTGCACGAAATGTATGAACCTTATATTTGGGACAAGAAGTGGCGTGAAAGAACATTTAATTGTAAATGGATTCAATACTAAGTATACAAGATGGACAATTCACGGGGAGTCTTTAGCTTCATGTAGTAGAAGTGAATCGGATGCAAATCAAAGCTCTTATTTTCAAGATGATATGATTGGTATGGTGCATGATGCATTTGGAGTTCCAAGGCAAGATGGTGGAATTAGAGACAATGAAGGACTTGAAAGCATGGGGTTAGGGCCCGATAAGGAGACTAAGAAATTTTTTAAGCTGCTTGAAGATGCACAACGTGAGTTGTACCCCAATTGTAAGACATTCACAGCTCTCTCTTTTACAACTCATTTGTTGCACATAAAAGTGCTTGGTGTTTGGACTGATACCTCATATGATATGCTAGTTGAGCTATTGAGAAAAGCGTTTCCAATTCGTGAAACCTTGCCCAAGTCGTTTGCTGAAGCGAAGAAGTTTAATGAGGCCTTAGGCTTTAGTTACGAAAAAATTGATGCATGTCCCAAGGATTGTATGCTATTTTGGAAAGATAAAAAGGGGCTGCGCAACTGTGAAAAATGTGGAACTTCACGATATAAAGAATCTACTATCTTTTTAGATGATGGAACGGCCAAACTAACACAAATTCCTGCGAAACAAGTAAGGCATTTTCCTTTAAAGCCAGCACTTCAAAAGCTTTTCATGTCAGAGGAAACATCAAAACATATGAGATGGCATGCAGAGGGACGGACCAATGATGGTAAATGGAGGCACCCTGCTGATACACCTGCTTGGAAAATATTTGATGAAAAACACCCTGAATTTGCGAAAGACATTCGAAATGTAAGATTGGGATTAGCAGCTGATGGTTTTAACCCGTTTAGAACAATGAGCATTAGTCATAGCACGTGGCCAGTTGTGTTGATGCCATATAACTTGCCTCCATGGTTGTGCATGAAACAACCGTTTTTCATTCTCGCTTTGCTCATTGATGGTCCTCATGGTCCTGGAAATGATATTGATGTCTACTTGCAGCCTTTGATTGAGGAGTTAAAAGAGTTGTGGACTGAAGGTGTGCTTACTTTTGATGCATCAACCCAACAAATGTTTCGTATGCGAGCGACAATATTGATGGGAACTATAAATGATTTTCCAGCGTTAGCGATTCTATCTGGTTAGAGCACAAAAGGAGCACTAGCTTGTCCTTCTTGCAATGTGGAAACCCAATCTCTATGGTTGAAGAACTTTAGGAAGTATTGCTATATGGGCCATAGACGCTTCTTGGATCAAGGACATAACTTTCGAAAAGATGCCATATCTTTTGATGGAACTATTGAAACTAGACCAAGGCCACTTCATTTATCAGGTGCTGATATATTTAAACAAGTTCAATTCATTCAGAATAATTTTGGGAAGGGTGAAGAAAGAGGGAGAACTGCACCTAAAAAGAGACGAGTACATGCTGATGAGGGAATAAGTGCCAACACTATGGTGCAAGGAGTGGAACATAATTGTAAAAAGAGAAGTACATTTTTTGACTTAGAGTATTGGCTGGATATTTTGATTCGCCACAATATTGACCTGATGCATACCGAGAAGAATGTTTTGGAAAATATACTTGGGACACTACTCAACATTTTGGGGAAAACAAAGGACAATCTAAAGGCTCGACAAGACTTAAAGGTCATGCGTATACGCCCGACACTTCATCCTCAACAACGACCTGGCGGGAAAGTCTTTTTACCTCCTGCTTCTTTCACAATGAGTAAAGAACAGAAATATATATTTTGCAAAGTGTCGAAAAATGTTAAAGTCCCTGACGGCTACTCTTCCAATATTTCACGCCGTGTAAACCTCAAAGACACAACTATTGCAGGGTTGAAGAGCCATGATTGTCATATTCTTATGCAACAACTATTGCCATTGGCTGCGAGGAGGGCATTGCCTAGACATGTTTGTGAAGCCTTAATTGAGTTGAGCACTTCTTTTAGGCGGTTATGCTCCAAAGTAATGGATCCAAATGACTTTGAGGATCTTAAAAAGCAAATTGCATCAACTCTTTGCCGTCTCGAAAAGATTTTTCCACCTTCATTTTTTGATATAATGGAGCATTTACCCATTCATTTAGCAGAACAAGCAAGTGTCGCTGGGCCAGTATATTATCGATGGATGTACCCCGTTGAGACGTATGTATATACTACTAGACTACTAATTAACATATTTAAGAACAAAAATATATATGTAAACTTCCAACACTAATTAAAAAATTATTTTAATTGTACGTATTTGCTTACACTCAAGAAGTACGTGCGTAATATGAGCCATCCAGAGGGATCCATTGCAGAAGGTTATTTGACAGAACAATGCTTGACATTTTGCACACGGTACTTGCATGATGTTGAGACAAAGTTAAGTCGACCAATACGAAACTATGATGGTGAGCATGGAGGTCGTGGTTTAGGGAAAGGAAAATTGTTTGAGCTTGATAATGTTGCTTGGGTGCAAGCACATAGATATGTCCTAGCCAATTCTGATGTCGTAGCCCCATTCCAGGAGTAAGAAATCGATTATACTTGTTACTACATTTCAATAATAGTACCATAGTGCGTATGTAATGACTAGTCATTTTAACTGCAGGAAACACATTCAAGTTCTTAGAAATGATAGTCGCCGGTTAAGTGAGCGTGATCTTATGAGGAAGCACAATGAACAATTTCCTAATTGGTTTAGGGATCACGTAAGTCTTGTCAACATTTGTAGTACTATTCCGAATATCTCTAATCACCATATTAGTAACTAAGTTTCTCTAACCATATATGCTGAAAAAATATAGGTTCAAGACTTGCTGCGAACAAAAAATGCCAACATATCCAACGAACTGAGTGTGTTAGCTTCAGCACCAGATAAATGGGCTAGAAGGTATACTGGATACATTATAAACGGATTTCGATTTCACACCAAGGAGCGTGAGGTGAGGCGGAAAACTCAAAACAGTGGAGTATCGTTGATTGCAGACACACAAAGTTATGCAAGCTCAAGAGATAAACATCCAGTTACAGGAGAGGTCATTTTCTATGGAGTTTTAAGGGATATCATTGAATTGAGATATTCTAATGACTTTAAGTTTGTGCTCTTCAAATGCGATTGGGTGGATAACAACATAGGAATGAGGCAAGATGAGTTCAAGTTCACACTCGTAAATTTTAGGCACCTTTTGTATAGACACAATCGCTCATCAGATGAACCATTCATCCTTGCATCTCAAGCGCAACAGGTTTGGTATGTGCAAGACCCCATTGATGAAGATTGGCATGTCGTTAAGATGACTCCTAGAGACTCATATGACATGAATGGAAAAAAATCTACAGAAGATGAAATAACTTGTCCCCAAGCTGAGCCTTATAGTGGTCAACAGTTAGATGATGGTACATATACTCTTGATAATGATCTTAACTGGGTTAGAACAGATGTGGATGGAGTAACAGCTGATGACGATATAGATGGTGATGATAATGATAATGTTGGTGCAGAAGATAGTGATGAGGAGGAGGTTGATTATACCGATGAGGAGGAGGTTGAATATAGTGATGAGGAGGAGGATTCTACTGATGATGATGATGATGATGATGATGATGATGATGATGATGATGATGATGATTTTGAGGAAAATGACGAAGATGGAGATCGTGACAAGGATGATTAGTTTTTTTTTTTTTTTTTTGTATGATGCCATGGTTTCCTTGTTTTTTCACTCTTCGAAAGTGGGACCATATGTTATGTGCACTTTATTTTTCTGTACCCAGTACTTGTTTTTGTTTTTACCTTTTTTTTCTTTAGATTTTACACTACTGAATTATTTAATTTTTGATTATGCTGTGTTGTGCTCCTAATGTTACATGCATATCTATATTTATTTCTGAATTGCTGATAGTGTCTTAATATATTGTAATAATTGTTGCAAAAGATGGCTAAGGACGGGAAAATAGTTTTCAAGCCTGGGGAATTGGCCCAAGAGACAAGAAACTACTTGGAAAAAAGAAATAAGTTAATTAAAGAGAACTGTGCAATGATTGAAGCACTGGGGTGTAAGCAATTGGCAAATCCGTTTTTAAAGAAAAGTACAATTGCTGGAAAGAGAAGAAGCAAGATGGATTGTGCTGTTAATAATGACGAGGATTGGCAACCGGGAGACGGTGAGGATGGGAGTAGTTCTTGCTTTGAAGATGATGAATGTTCCTTGGAAGATGAAGAATGCTCTGGGGCTCGGTTGAGTAAGGTGATGCATGTTTGTGAGAAATATTAAATAAGAGTTGTTTTTTTTTTTTGGTTAATGTTTATCCTTGTTACACTATGTCCAATTAAGCAATTTTCACTTTGTTGCATTCATCATATTATTCTAATTTTAATGTAGGTGGCTACTACAAGAAAGCGTGTACAATTGGCAGCTGGACCAATGAGTGCTCTATTGCAGCCTTTGCCTACCATTAATCAAGACCACCATGGAAATCAACAAGTAGAGTTGCAGAAGCAGCCGCAACCGCAGGTGCAAGCAGAGCGAGTGCGATGTCAGGTTGCACCCATGAGTGCCATATTGCAGCCTTTGCCTACCGCTAGTCAAGACGAGCATGAAAATCAGCCATTACAATTGCAGGCGCAGCCACAAGTGAAAGTAAAGCGAGTGCGATGTCAGGCTGCACCTATGAGTACTATATTACAGCCTTTGCCTACCATTAGTCAAGACCAGCATGCAGGAAATCAACCACCACCAAACTATCATGAGTTCCAATCACCATCTGATGAAGGTATAATTGTTTCATTAGCTTATTTCAACTTCAAATAAACTTTCTAATTGTCCTATTACTTTGACAGTTAATAGGTCTATTATTGCTGAATTTTGTGTCCTTAAAACCACCTAAATTAACTCCTAAATGATATAATGGAAGTGCCATATAGTTTCTCTTGATTTTAATGCATGCTAGTAGAAGTCTTGCACTAGATCATTTTGTCCTTGTACTTGATTTTTGCAACTTTTCAATCTACCAATCAATCCAGCCCCTTATTTCTAGAGTTTTAGACATAGTAGCATATATGGCAAGGAATGAGGACACGTGTCACAAACACACCAATATGTCAATCGCAAAATAATAAAGAACATGAAGAGGAAAAATGGAGAGTTGCACGAACCATGGTGTATGAGCATTTTTTATACCAGCAGGCACATACATACATACATTCATAGAATTCCTTCTATTGGTAAATCATTGAAGTGGTAGGTCACATAAATGAGAGAGTCGTGGAGCTAGAATCACATCAACATTCTATGAGCAGTCACACTATTCCAAACTTGCACTCGCTGGAACAAAGCAATGAAGGGTCAAGAATTTCAGTTGGAGCAGGTACATTCAACCTTTTATTTGCCATGGAAATTAAATTATGTAGTTACTTGCATTTACTTGTTTATGTTCATTATTCCATATTCTTTATTAGATCCCAACTCGCAACAACAGAGAGCCAAGGGGAGAGGCTTTGCTCGTCCATTTGTGGGGTGGGGTATAGGAGCAAAATTAGAAGTTAAACTGAATAAAGACGATCAACCAATAGGTAACACAGCAGCTCCCTTACAAAGTCAACTTGGCATCTTAGCAAGAAACGCAACTTTGGCACCCTTAACTTTTACTGATTGGAGGGCTCCGGAGCTATATCCATACAAGGAACGCATATAGGCAGAGGTTAAGGTATTTATTATAGGGAAAAATTCAGATTATGGCTAATGTTACTGCTGCTATTGTTTTTTAAGCTATCTTCTTAGACTTAATTTTGATCAGTTGAGCTAAGGTTATTGCTGCTATATTGTTGGTGTGTAGTTGTTGATATACTTATATGCAGGAAAATACAACCGCACCAGATGCTTATAAGCATAATTGTCTGATGTCCGTTGGAAAGAAATGGAAGGATTGGAAAGATGAGCTTAAAAGAACTACGTATAACTTTTATGATAATGATGAAGACCGTTTGGCGAATTGTCCGAATAGGGTCGATCCTGATCAATGGAGAGTTCTTATTCAATTTTGGGGCACTAACACAGCCAAGGTGATGCATGTCAATTCTTCTTCCTCTTTCTAATGAATATGAACACATATACATGGATACGTAATACTGGATTTTGTTTGTTATAGAGACGATGTAAAACCAACCGTGATAGCAGACACGAACAGAAAATGGGACACACGAGTGGGAGGAAGGGCCATTGTCGTGTGAGGGAAGAGGTATTTAAGTAACTAATGTGCAGAACTAAATTTAATTCAATGCATTTATATATCAAATGTGTTACTGAACACTTTATCTTCTTGTATGCTAATAAAGTTGACACAAATTAAGGATGGAGTAGTAGTAGAGCCCGATCGTATACAGGTATTCATTAAGACTCATACGAAGAAAGATGGACAACCAGTTGATGAAGCATCAGCTTTGGCCATAGTATGTATATTTACTTGGTTCATTTTTGTATCTATTTAAATTCATTTTAATGGTATGCTACTTTTATGTCTATTTACATAATAAAATCTTTGCTTTTGTTCTTTTACTTACTATAGATAGTTTTCATTTATTTCAGCGTCGTCTTAACGAGGGAGCCTCTCAGATTCCTGAGTCCTCAGAGTCACCTGCTTTACGGGAGGAGTTATTCACTAGTGTACTAAAACCAGATAGGAATGGACGTGTGCGTACGTATGGCCTGGGTCCTTGTCCGAGTCAAGTGTTTGGGACTAGATATACCCGATCTCAGGAGCAACGTGTCAAGGATCAATTGCGTGCGGAGTTACATGCGGAGTTGCGTGCTGAGTTGGCTGCAGAGTTGCGTGCAGAGTTGCGTGCAGAGTTGCGACAAGAGGTGCTAAGAGACGTAAGTGATGAAATCACTCAATTGAAGAACCAATATGCAACCGTGGCAGCTTATATGAAAAGTGTTGGACACCCTTTGCCTCCATCACCACATAGAGCTAGAAATGGAGATGGAGATCACACAGCGTCACTAATGGAGCACAATGGACAGGTAAATTGTGATTTTTCATGGTACTTTTTGAGGCTATGAGAATAGAGTTGGCCATTTTATTGATTGAAAATACACCTTCCTCTTATATTGATTGATCAGTGTTATTGCCAAAATATATAGCTTGAGCCCAAATAAGTATGCTTTGTGGTCTCTAAAAGAAGCCTATCAATTGGTTGTTGAAATACATGTTTAAGTGGGTGAAGATGGTTTGGTAGTAAAATGATCTTTTGTGGTCTACTTTACAAGCAAGTTTATTGGCAAATTATAGATTGGATTTGGGTGACAATGGTTGTGTCCCATTTTGTTTAGAATTCAATGTGTCCCTTTTTGTGTCTGTGTCAGCATTTGACCACTTTTATAGCATTTTGATGTGTTGTCATTTTTTCTAGTTGCATGTTGAATCTTAGTGGAAGTGCTATCCTTTTTTGTGTCTGTGTCAGTAGGTTTAGAAATTTGTTGAAAATAAGGACATTTTTGGATTGAGTAATTTACTTCAATGGGTGGTTTAAGAAAAATTAATGGGGTTGGAGAGTATTTTCTTGGGAATTATATGTAGACTCTGATGATTGCTAGTCTTTTCTTTTCTTATTACTTGAGCGGCTTTCCATACCACTGGCAAAATTCTACCATTTCCCCAGAATTTAGTTGATTTGATACGTCGTTAACTCTTTTATCTTTATGTTCCCACTAATACCTAATCAATAAAAAATCTGAACGGTTTTTTTAGGTCCAATTCATAAATATTGCCTGTTAAGTGGTGATTTAAATTTTACTTCCAACTGTCAACTATATTTTTTCTGTTCAGCTGATGTCAGAAAGTTTTCCTTGAAACTTTTGCTTGCTGATGTAATATTCTGATGAAGACTTGTTGCTCTAAGTGCTAGGAATTAGATTTCGAACTTTTTCAAATCTCGATACTCCCTAGCAATGCTCCTAGTCTCCATGCTACTTCCCCCTCAAGTTAAACAGATTATACTCTGTTCTTTAAGGGATTGTATGATGTATGAAAAGTGGTCTCTATCCCCACCAGTGGTAAACTGTAAGTGGTTTCTAAATTGAAGATGGAAATTTTCTGCAGGGCATAAAATGAATTACTGGATTAAGGTAACAAAGCTTAAGGGGCACCTATTTGATTGTATACCGTTTGAGTTATTGGAATGATATTGAAATAGCCTTGGTAATTATTCAATGAACTTGTGCACACTGTATCTTCTCATTTTCCATCAGTCACTGGAGACTGGAGAACTTGTTGATATTGATTGAAATTGGGAACATCAAAGTAAGCTGCGATAATAGACAGATTCAGGGGGTGTTCGGATAAATAAGCCACTTTGGCTTATTTTTTGTCCTTATTCAAAAAAAATTCGCATCACTTGGCTTATTGTCAATTTTTTGGGGATTATTGCATCCTCACGATGAGAGGAATCTAAAAAGTAAAATTTTTTGACCGAAATCCAATTTTTTTGAATAAAGACGAAACAAGTGGCTTATTGGCTTATTTTTGTTTTTTTGTGGGTTTGTTTGGTTCATTTTTGGCGGGAAAGCCAGTGGCTTATTTAGGAGAACAAGCCCTCAATCTTTGATTTTCGCTGGAGTACTCTTGTCTTCTTGGGATTATTTTATTTGGTAATGTGCGTGCCATTGCGTGGCTCTAAAGGGGATAATGGTGCTCTGGACTCTCCATGTTACAATTTTGGAATGAGAATGCTATATGCTGTTGTTTTGTTTCTGCTGCTGCATTAAGATATGGTGCTCTTCATGATATATTTCTAAAGTCTATTTTTTCATGCTACCGGACTCAACTGTTCATGTACGATACGTGTCAGTTATAGACACGATATCTATGACTCTCCGAACATGTGTCGAACATGGCTTAGTACTTATCCATCTACTATCTTTACTATATTTCTTTTTCTTAGACTCAGTGTAGATAGATAATCTAGGACACGTTGGGTATCCATTTTATATTTGACATGTCCCAGACTATCACGTTGGCTTGTTGGTGCTTCAATCATAAATGGTTGAGCTTATTGCATTTATCCATTATACTGGGATATATTTGATGCTTGTGTCCTGTATCTTTAAACTTACTGATTGTGTAGGATGTCGTGAACTATGTAGATTCCCATACACCTATGAATAAATGTGTAATTGTTTTTTGTATTTGCAGGTTGATAGGACGTAGATGGACATGGAAGACATGTAACAGGAATGACTGAAAATCTTCTTGATAATGAAAAGTTGTTTTTGTCCTTTTGTTTTGGAGTTCGCAACCAAAAGCATGTTTTTGGTCTTTGTCTTGCTTTGGTTAGTATGATCTTTGGAGATACACATGCAATTGGAACTTATATTTTGACTCTTTGGGTTTGATTTTCACATTGGCCTTCTATGCTTTGCATTGTTATCTTTTGTTGCTTTGAAAATTGTCTTTTACGATGTCTTGCTTATATACGGAACATGCATTTTGGTTTTGGTAGTGGCATGGAACTTCAAATTGTTTTGGATAGTTACAATTTTATATACAGGAAATGTGTTATCAAAAATGGTACTAGGATATATAAGATAATTTGTTAGTGAAAAAATAATGCATTTAAAATAAAAATTGCCAAAAAAAAAAAGAAGAAAAAAGAACTTTTACTGGGCAGTTTACTAATGCCGGTAAAAGCAACGGGAAAAAATTACCAAGATATAAAAAAGGCTTTTTCCAAATGCCGGTAAAAATTATTAAAAAATACGGCACTTATAAAATGCCGGTAATATTATCTTTTCTGGCATTTGCACCAACCACCGGTAATGAATGTATATTCGGCAATACTTTTTCCGGCATTTTACAAATGCCAGAAAAACTAGTAACAAATGCCGGTTTTATTTCCGGCATTTGTACAAATGTCGTTTATGTATTACCGACACCTATTTGGACGACATTTTTTTTTTTCGTCAACAAATGCCGGGAATGCTATTGCCGGCATTAATTTGATCTTTACCGGCATTTATAAAATGCCGCAAAAAGCTTAATTTGGCGTAGTGTATTGACTTAACTCGATAGACCACGTTGAGATTCTTCCTAAAAAATCTGTCTTTCGTAGCAGCGACTTCAGTGGAAATTCAGTATAAACCACAACCCTGTGGCTTTGGAAGTAGTGTGGCAATTTTCTCGTCGCTGTCCTAAGTGCCAAGACAAGTTTCTCTAGGGGCAGATATCTCGTCTCTGCGTCTAGCAATGTCTTGCTAACATAATATATTGGGATTTGCTCGGTTCCCAAATCCCTTAACAGGACTGCACTCACAGCATGCTCAGAAACAGCTAAGTACAAAATCAAGGACTCACCTGGCTATGGGGTTGACAGAAGAGGAGGCTTGGCCAGATACTTCTTCAGATCCTGGAAAGCTTGCTCACATTCTACTCCCTATTCAAATCCTTCCCTCTTTTTCAATAACTAAAAAAGGGCCTACATTTATCACTTGATCTCCTAATAAATCTATTAAGTGCTGCAGCCATCCCAGTTAGTCTCTGGACCTCCTTCGTGGTTTTGGGACTTTGCAGCTTCTGTAGGGCTGCAATCTGATCTGGGTTAGCCTCAATTCCCCTCATGGTGACCAGATGTCCTAGGAACTTCCCAGAACCAACCCCAAACGAACATTTCGAGGCGTTGAGTTTCAGCTTGTACTTCCTCAAGATTTCAAAGACTTCTCTCAAATCCGTAATATGCCCTCGCTTATCTCGACTTTTCACCACCATATCGTCTATGTAAACCTCCATAGTTTTCCCGAGCAGCTCCCTGAACATGATAATCGCAAGCCTTTGGTATGTCGCCCCTGCGTTTCTCAGCCCAAATGGCATAACACTATAGCAGTACAAACCTCGTGGGGTGATAAAAGAAGTTTTCTCCTGGTCGGGCCCAAACATAGCAATTTGATGATATCCTCGATACGCATCAAGAAAACTCATTCGCTCATAGCCAGCTGTTGCATCAACCAACTGGTCTATCCTTGGGAGTGGAAAACTGTCCTTGGGACAGGCCTTGTTCAGGTCTGTGAAGTCCACACAGACACGCCACTTCCCATTCTTCTTTTTTACGACCACGGTGTTGGACAGCCATTCAGGGTAGTAAACCTCACGTATTGCCTTTGCCTCAAGCAAACGATTAACTTCTTCAACAACAGCATCCACGTGCTGTACGGCCGCCCTACGTTTTCTTTGAATAACTGGCTTATGCTGAAGGTCAACATTCAAATGGTGGCAGATTATGTCAGCATCTACACAGGGCATCTCTTCTGGTACCCATGCAAATATGTCGACATATTCCTTCAAAAACTGTATTGATTCAGCTTTTTCTTCTGCCGGTAATGATTCCCCAATCTAAAAGTATCTTTCAGGATCACCCTCATTGATCTGAATTTAATCTAGGCCCTCGATTACCTTATCAGCCGGGCATCTTCCGACATCCTCGATAGTCGGTTGATCTGGTACTTCCAATGTATGAATGTGGTGGGCCTTTGGGGCTCTTTTAACGATGAAAATCAGACATTGTTGGGCCACTTTCTGATTGCCCCTAATTACTTCGATCCCATTGGATCCTGGGAATTTCACCATCTGGTGGTAAGTTGAGGAGACTGCCCTCATTTTGTGCAACCAGATTCTTCCTATAATCGCGTTATAGGAATAAGGAACATCTATGACCAGAAAATCCGTCCTCAAAACAACTGATCCTGCCCGAACAGGCAGTGTTACCTTTCCAAATGGCCAAACTGCCCATGCACCAAACCAAATCAAGGGTGTTGTGGACTGCTCCAAATCTGTCTGGGCCAGCCCCAGCTTCTTGAATGCATCGTAGTACATCACCTCTGTACAACTTCCTAAATCCACTAGGATCCTTTCGATGTCATACTCCCCAACTCGTAGGGTTATGACCAAAGCATCATTATGGGGTATCTGGACTTTTCCCAAATCGTCATCTGTGAAAGCTATGCTTTCATTGCATACGTCACTCTCTCGTCCTCTCTTATTACCCAATCGCATCACATGCTGATCGTGCTTAAACTGCCTTTGTAACAGTCTAACCTCGTTTCTCGTATAAGGTGCGGCCAACCCATGTATCATATGGATTACCCCTTTAGGATTCTGCTCGTAATCCAGTTCCATGGCTTTCCCCTTTTCCTTGGGATCTTCCTGGATAAACTCCTTGAGATAGCCCCGAGAGACCAAATCGTCAAGGTGTTTTTTGTACATCTCGCAATCTTCAGTCATATGGCCCCAATCCTTGTGGTAGCTGTAGTGCCGATTCGTAGCACGTTTGGCGTTTTTATCTCCGGCTAGACTTGGGGGCCATTTGAAGTATGGCCGATTCTTTATTCGATAAAGAATCTTATAGATTGGTTCCTTCCAAACAGTAGTGATAGAAAAGAAGGATTTGGGATCAGGGGCTTGCTTTTCCTTGTATGGATCTTTCTTAGCTTGCTCGTACTCCTTCCGCTCCTTGTACGTCTTAGGCTCAAGCTTATCCACCTTCTTGGCAGGTGTCTTGGGCTGTTCGGCAGCAGTCCTACCGTTCTCGCGGAGTATGTCATTCTCCATTCTGGCGTGCTACTCTATTCGCTCCATCAGTTTGGCCAACGTAGCCACCGGATGTTTATTCAGTGAGCGACGCAGTTCTCCCCGAACAGGCAAACCAGCTTTGAAGGTTGCTATGGCATACTCCTCACTGCAACTCTCAATCTTGTTGAAAGTTTCCCAGTACTTCTTTGCGTAATCTCTGATCGGCTCGCTCTCCGCCTGTTTCATGGTGGAAAGGCTCTCAAACGTCTTTGGGCCTTTCTACTTGTCAAGAACCGAGCAGTGAATTCCTTAGCCAACTGCCTCCATCCTCTTATGGATCGTGGTGCCAATTTATGAAACCAAGATAAGGCCACCTTGCCTAGACTTGATGGGAACATTTTGCACAGTATGGCATCATCGCCATCGTGCATGAACATGGCTTGTTGGTAATGCTGTATGTGAGCCACAGGGTCCGTGTTTGTCTCATAAAGCACGAACGCTCCGTGCTTCACTCTGCTTGGCAACCTGGCCTCCTGCAGCCTCCTTGCAAAAGGGGAGTCTGCGATGTTACTCAGGGCTTTACGTGTCGCTTCTCATGCAGACACTGTCCCTTCCTCACTTTCCTTCATTTTGTGAGCCGTAGCTTTGGCCCAGTCAGCATCAGGCCTCTCGTACCTATCGCGGTGATGCTTCCTGGTTTCTTCCTCGGGTGTGGAACTCCGCTCTCTGCTCCTTCTTTTTCGTGAAGAAGCCCTTCGCCTTTCTAGTGTTCGGTCTTTACTTCTGCTTCTCCTTCTTCGTGGGGAAGCTTCATATCGTTTCGTGGTAGGACTATTGCTCCTGCTCCTTCTTCCTCGTGAATGAGGCTCTTTATGGACTAGCAGAGCCCGCCTATCTTCTCCAGAATTCCTTCGTGAGAGTCCGGAATCCTCTGGGTGATCTCGTACCCACTGTAACTCTCGTATCTCGTACTCTCATTTTTTAATCAAACGAGCGTACTCCTCAATCTCCTTCCTCTTTTTGTCGAGGATATCCTCGCTGTTGTGGACACTTCTTGAACGCTCCACCGATGCTTCTATTCGGTGGGACTTGCTCCTTCTCGTGGAGCCCGTACTCGCATTGTCCTCCCTTCCAGTGGGCTTTCCAGGAGCACCTGGTGTAGGGGGATGGAAACAATTAGCGTTCTGAACAACACCAATTTGCA
>BPLS01000152.1:1405307-1483059 GCA_019656275.1 Rhododendron kiyosumense | reverse complement strand
GGGATCGTATCCTTTTATGGAATATTACCATTCTGGAACATTCTTGCTACGTTACGACTTACGGCAACGTTTTCCACTGTTCGGCTTCCTCTTTGCCGAACAGTCCTCCTGGACCAATGACTTCTCATGTCACTGGTCCACATTGTTGTATCTGGTCAAATGACTTCACATGTCTTTGGTCCATATCTCCACTCATCGAACTGCCCGGCAATAAACTTATCGTGCCTGCCACGTGTCCCTAACACAGCATCTGTTCGGCGACTAAACTTATCTGTTCGGGGAATACCTCCCTACACCTGGTGGAGATTTATCCCCTCCACCACTTAACTAGTTCTTTGGATTAAACAGCGTGGTTGGATCTTCCTCCATCATGGTTATCTTTTCAGGGAATTCTCTCGCTTCCCACAGACGGCGCCAATTGTAGGGGATGAAAACAATTGGTGCTCTGGATAACGCCAAACTGCAACGGTTTCACGTGCCTCTACATCGGAACCCTAGTTCTTCGTCGGAACCCTGATCTGCAAAACAGACAAGGGGTGAGTGCACCTTTGCCTCTCGTGGCAAAGGCCCTCCGATAGCTAAGTTAGTATCACGAACTAGCGATGAACCCTAATTATCAGTAGGAAGGCAATAAGAGATCACCAAATATTGCGTACCTTGTACCTCCAGGTTTACCTCGTATTTATAGCCTCACGGGTGCTTGCTGCCTAAGCATCCCTGTTGACTTAGGATTCCTACTTCGTATAGGAACCTAGTATCCCATGGATGCTCATTCCCTTATCAGTATAATGGCCTAATCTTTTTGGGACTCTCAGTCCTTTTGGGACTCTTTCCTCTATCTTCCGAACATCCCATTCACGTTGGGTGTCTTGCCTTGATCCTATACACTCGGGATCTCATTCCTTTATGGAAATATTACTACTCTGGAGCATTCTTGCCGTGTTACGATTTAGGGCAACTCATTCCCCTGTTCGGCTAGCTTTTTGCCGAACAGTCTACATGGACCGATGACCTTTCACGCCACTGGTCCATATCGCCGCTTACCGCACTGCCCGGCGATAAGCCCTGTCATACTTACCACGTCCCCCTGTACATCACGTGCACAAGTGACAAAACTCACCTGTTCGGGAATACCTCCCTACACTTCCCATGTTCCAAATTGGTAGAAAATCATGAACCAGGTGTGGGTTCTTATGTGTTTGTGGTATAGAGAGATATCCAGAGGTGTGAGTGAGAGAGAGCATCGTGAGGGAGCAAAGGCCAACGGAGAGAAATGAGGAAAGGGGAAAAAAATTCCCTACCCCTGCTCCTGGTTTTTTTCCCACTTATATAAGTGAAATTACACCACACACCCCTCAAGTACATGACCACATCGTCCACTCTCACAAGTTTAGAAGATTACGCAAAAGCCCTCACACAATATTATTCACAAATTTCTCTTAAACATACTTTAAAATTATAAAGTAAGAGAAATTTATTCCGGGCCTCTACATGAATGGTGCCCCCGAGGCCTTTGCTGATGATGAAATAAATGCACCTGATTCTGCTTACTTCCCTGATTTTAAAATAAATAGTGTCGACCCTGATAATGAAGAGATCGATTTCGTTGGGGACATCCCTAAAGAAATTCGATCCTCAGTCGAAAGGAAAGATGAAAGGCATGCTCAGCCTGTAAAGGAAGAAGTCATTTTAATAAATTTGAGAGATGAAGGGAATCCCCGAACGATTCAAATCGGTTCCTCGCTGTCCGCAGAAGAGCGCCAAGCTCTCATAAGTTTGCTAAAAGAATTCAAGGATGTTTTCGCATGGTCACATGCTGATGAGATCTGACTGGGTGCTTAAGATAAAAGAGGAAGTCACTAAACAGATTAATGCAGGATTTCTAATGGTAACTGAATACCCTCAATGGGTTGCAAACATTGTTCTCATCCCTAAAAAGGATAGGAGAATTAGGGTCTGTGTCGACTTCAGAGACCTAAATAGAGCAAGCCCGAAGGACGATTTCCTACTTTTACACATAGATGTGCTGGTTGACAATACCATTGGGTATGCTTTACTTTTTTCATGGATGGTTTTTCGGGATACAACCAAATCCTCATAGCCCGAGAAGATCGGGAGAAAACCACATTTATCACTGAATGGTTAACTTATTTCTATCGGGTAATGCCTTTCGGGCTAAAGAATGCAAGATCCACTTATCAGCGAGCCGCTATGACCTTGTTACATGGCATGATTCACAAGGAAGTA
Organism: Rhododendron kiyosumense; assembly: GCA_019656275.1. NCBI lineage: Eukaryota > Viridiplantae > Streptophyta > Magnoliopsida > Ericales > Ericaceae > Rhododendron > Rhododendron kiyosumense. The sequence goes on along the minus strand of BPLS01000152.1, from coordinate 1,480,812 downwards.
GAGGTTTATGTTGATGACATGCTTGTTAAGGCAAAAGAGCGGGAGTGACACTTACCTGCACTCAGAAAGTTCTTCGAGAGAATCAGAAAGTACAGGATGTGCCTTAACTCAGCCAAATGCACGTTCGGCATTACAGCTGAAAAAATGTTCGGGTTAATGGTTACCACTCGAGGAATTGAGATTGAACCATCAAAGATCAACGCCATTCTAGAAATGGAGCCGCCTCGGTCCGAAAAGGATGTAAGAAAGCAAAGGTACAGTTTATCAGTCGATTCATTGCCAAGTTAACTTTAACATGTGAGCCAATCTTCTGCCTGCTACAGAAGGGTGTGCCATTCAAATGGGATGACAAGTGCCAGAAAGCTTTTGAGGTAATTCGAACTGATCTGCAAAATCCACCAGTATTAATGCCCCCCGTGCTGGTAAAACCTTTAATCCTATACCTGTCAGTTACCCCATCTTCTATGGGGTGTATGTTGGCACATGAAGGAGACGATGTGGTTGAAAGGGTTATCTACTATCTATGCACAAATATGGTTAGATGTGAGGAGCATTTTACTCCATTGGGAAATATGTGCTGGGCATTTGTTTGGACTTCCAAAAAACTGAGACATTATATGCTAGCCTATCCAAGTAAGGCTAATTTCTCGAATGGATCCCCTCAAATACTTGTTTGAGAAACTGGCCTTTACCGGAAGGATGGCACGATGGCTGTTGATGTTGTCAGAATTTGAATTAAAATATGTCACCAAGAAGTTCGTAAAAGGAAGAGCGGTTGCTGACTTTTTAATTGACAGCCCAGTTGAAAGAGGTGAAGATGCCTGTAGACTCCCCAATCTGAGCTTCCAGATTAGTTTACTTACGATTTTTGATTCCGATGATGAAACGGATCAAGAACATCCTGGGAATGATAAGTATTTTGAGCTTTGAGTGTTTTTCAAAACTCTTGAACCTAACCTAGCCGAAGGCAATTTAAAAAAGCCAAAAACCCTACTGGCACGCGTTGGTTGAGCACTAGCGCGCGCGGGTCAAGCTGTCGGGTGTGGTGAACAATCAAAGCTTGATCGTTGACCTCCGCGCGGGTTGGTTTGGCACGCGCGCGATAGTATGACACTAGCACGCGCGCGATAGTATGACGCTAGCACGTGCCGGTAAAACTGCCAGGTGTGGTCAATGGCCAAAGCTTGACCGTTGACCCACGCGCGCCAGGGTGTAACCCACGCGTGCCAGGGCGCAACCCTCGTGCGCTAGACTAACTCCATCACGCGCCGGAGTGCAATGCCTGTTCCCACCAACTTTTTTTGAGGAGGAAACCTGGCCACCAATGCAACTTTAGCCAGCCTCGTGGACTGGCTGAATTCCTCTCTTTGCATCTCCAACCTACCTCCACTCCCCCTATATATATCCCCCTTTGTTTCTCTTTTAAAGGGTTCAAGATTTGTAAAAGGGTTAGACCCTAAACATCCAAGAGCATAGCTTGTTCTTTCTCTCCCATTTCTCAAAACAACACAAACACCTCAAATCCTATTTTCGCCCTCAAAGCTCAAACATCTTTGAAAACTCAAAAACCAAATGTATAGCTTACCTTTGTTCTGTTTTCTGTTCTGATCCCTTAGGGGGGCTGGCAGGGCCAAGGCTGGTAATCAATACCAGTCTTGATCCTAAAGCTGACAAGGTTTCAAAACCAGTCATGGTAAGAACCAGCGCGCGACGGTCCCATTCCCGCGCGCGCCACTCTGTGACTGCGCGCTGGACCGCGAGAGGATTGGTGTCCTACTGTTTTATGTTGTACGTTATAAGGGTGTTCAAGAAAATCGTTCGAACTGTAAAATCGGTCCGATCCGGACCGAACCGTCCTATTTGATCTGGTTCTGCAGTCAGGTTATGGTTCCAAAAAAATAAAAAGCGTTAATTTTGGTTCAGTTACTGGTTCTCAATTAAATAACCGTGATTAGAACCGGACCAGACCGTTTAAAACTAATATATATAATTATATAAAAATAAATATATGTCTGTAATTGGTAGGTTAATTTCTTTCTTGCTAAATTTACTTTATTTAGATATGATATCTCATTTGTTAGAAAAGATTTTATTTTCTTCCTTGTTTTTCTATTCTAATTGATTACATTCTTATTCTTTTAATTCTTTGTAACCTTATTTAATGGATTAGTCTTTATAATTTCAATCTAACGTCTCTCTTTGTCACACACCGGTGTAGGTTTGGATGCTAATTGGATATAATTGGAACCAGAACCGAACTAAAATCGGATCGATTTTGCAGTTTCGTTCTGGTTAGGTTTCACTCATATATTGGTTTGGTTCTGGTTCTTAATTTTCTAGAACCGTTTGAAATTATCCGATTACTGATTTTCTAGAGAACCGGACCAATCCGGACTATGTACACCCCTAGTATTTTGTATATAGATCACTCTATAAGCTTGTTAAAAACCAATTTACTGCTTTCCTTTATTAGAAATTGCTAGTTTGTAATTAATTTGCATTTTTGCTGTTATGGAGTACCCCTTGAATCATTCTAGACCTGTCCCAGACCTTAGAAACATGTAAACCAAACACTTGTTAAAAGGCTCAGACAAGCGCGCACCTGAGCGCGATGCTCGTGCGCCAAAGCACATCCCTCATGCGCCAGAGCCCATCCCTCGCGCATCGGAGCACCATAGTCGCGCGCCAGTCTACCTCTGACCAGTAAGTGGCCTTGCATGAGTAACTTGGCTTTAGGCCATTATTTTGTCTTCACACTGTTTATGGGGTGTTTTGTTAATTTGTAGGGCTCTTTCAGCCTTTAAACTGCTTAGAACTGTATATTATGCTGCCTATAATTGCCTGGTTTATCTTGGGTATGCACTGGTCCTTCCAGAGCCCAGAAGAGGGTAAAAATAGAGTCTGTGAACAAAGCAAACTCATGCGCACTTTTATGGGATTCGCGCGCGCATGAGTGAATCATATGCAGTGATCCACGTGAACTAGATCAATGCATGTTGATTCTTTCTTGTGCACGTTAATTCAATATAGTGCGCTGGGTTTGCTCTGTTAAACAACACCCAACCTTTACCCTATTTACTACTTTTGCATCCATGCCATCTATCACACCTTGCAAACTATTACAGTTTTAATCCCCATTAAACTGTTCCCCGCCCCTTATTAGCTAAAGAATTGATTTATCAAACAGAATCGCAAACAAATATTTTTTACAAATGCCTAAATAGAAACCGATCTCTGAATTGGGTGAGAGGGGTGCCATAAAATCTTTTCCCTCTCGTAACTTGGCTCCCGAACCCAAATATGGTTATGACAGACTGGTTCTTTCCACTTTTTCAAATCAAACAGCGCGGTAGGTGCTTCAAAATACGGTTCCTTGGGTGTCGGACCTTCAAACTTGAGTGGCGACTCTGTATTTACGAGCGCTTGCCATCCGGCTTAGCTCTCTCTCAAATCGGCATTTTTCGGGAAAGGAACGGAATCCTTTCCCCCGAAAGGGCACGCTGCCCATAGTGGTGACTCTGCTGGGGATCGAATCAATATTGGTCTATACTTAGAATTTAATACGCTTGAGAACAATCCCACAAAAGTCTGTCAACATAGTAAGCTTCACGCTACTAAAGAAAGGATTGGTGATTTAACAGGACCTCATGTCTGGCCATCCTGATTGGGGCTTTTTTGATTGTTCTCTCGTGTAGTTTCTTCTAAGTATTGATCAATAAAGAGAGCAAAATTTGAAACGACATTTTGCGAATTTGTGATTCTATTTCATCAATCAATTTATTTAGCATCTTCATTTGCATCGATATTGGATAGTCGCGTTGGAGCATTTTGGCAAGCCTGCTCGATTTACCGGAGCCCAGGGAGCCCGAATGCCAACAACCTTCGACGATGATAAGTCATTCTACCATTTGACTGTTGCTTTGTGGTTACGCGGGCAGCGAGAGGTATATTTTGGCTTTAATCCGAGGAACTCCCTCAAACCAAAACCGGACTTTGCATATACAAAGCACTAGAACTCTCCAAACTAGGATAGGTACCTACAGGGTAAGATTTCTTGCATCTAACCTCATATACTGTCTACGTGTTACTGCTTTCCCTATCACATGCACCGTACATACATACCATTTTGCGTAAGAGCATGTTTAGGGTAGCTTTTAGGTTGTCTCTCTTTCGAGTCTGTCTTATGCCTATTAGGACACTGCTAGACCCGATGAAGAGTTGTGCATCTCGATGGTGCACGTTATCAATTTTTAAAATCCTTAGATCTATAAAGACTTTGGGAAATTAAGTCTTTTTAAGTCCTTGTCTAAATACCCAATCGAGGTTTCAAACAAAAAATAAGGAACAACGGAGAGAATGTCGTGATACGTATACCACCTTGGTTATCTTGCACAGAACGTACACCGTTTAGGCTATAGCACCGTGTTACCTCCACCGCCCCGGTTCCGGTATCACGTCCTCCGCCGCCCCGGTTCCGGTATCACGTCATCTACACCGAGTTGTTCTGACTCCAAAGTTGAAACTTCCAGAACAGAATAGTCAAAGGCTTAGACTATTTTGACATCTCTTAGTGTTAGTCGATCTATTTAAAGGATACACCCTCAAAAAGATTTCCAAGGATTTTGGTAGCGTCCGAACATTGTGAGACAGACTCGTCTGTGGTTGTCGAGTCTAGGAGGACACCGACGACGATGACGTGTACATTGCATTTCTTTTTGCAATTAATTGCTGCTGCAGGAATGTCACTGAGCCGTCAATTGCTTTACTGTTTAGTTTGGAACCATTGCACCAAACAAGAGAGTACCGAAAGGAAAAGCCAAACCTACTTGGGAACGTCTTCAGAATCCGTTTCAAAGGCTTGTCAAGCTAGATTCACAGTTAGTCACAACGGAGGCTTCTCTAGGATCATTGTTGGCCGCCCTACAGTCGGGTTCGCCATCGATATTGCAAAAAGCCACACCGTCGGCTTCCCCATCTGTAGTTTCTTCATCAAGTTCCTCTGAAACATCTGTCATGACAGATCAGCCGCTCAGTCTTGAAATCGTGCTCACAAACCTCCAAAACAGCTACTATGCAACAGAGGGCCACTCAGACGGATGCTAGCATCACACGCCTGAATGACCTTATCAACACTTGTCTTCCTTCAGTGCTGGAAGAGGAAGGCGAGGACGATGAGGATGTTCATGTAGAACCTGTCTTTTGTTGAGGATCTAAATCATGCGAGCCGGCTCATCGTTCAGCCCACCCCAAGAGAGGCTCGTGTGCCTGCACCAAATCTGAACATTGTTGCTGTTAGGCCTGTTCAAAACCTTGACATAACTGCTCTCATTGCCAAGATGGCTAGGCTGGAAGAGGCCGTTTCAAAATTCAAGAAGATCAGTGCAGGGGGAATTGACCTGGATCGCCTCTACTTGTATCCCAATGCAAGGCTCCCCGAGTGGTTCAAAATGCTTGACTTTGTCAAATTCAATGGGAGCGGTGATCCCAAGACTCATCTCTTTGGCTACCATGCTGCAATGAAACTGCTGGGTGTGGAAAGTGAGGCTATGTCTCAGTTGTTCCCATATACTCTTTTTGAGCCTGCCTTTCATTGGTTCCTGTCACTTGACATCTCCAAAAGAGGAACTTGGAAGGATATTGGGGCTGCCTTTATTGCACAGTACAACTACAACTCGCAGTTCAAGATGACAACTTGTGAATTGGAGTCCACGAAAATGGAAGCAGAGGAGTCCTTTGCGGATTTTGTTAAGAGGTGGAAAGCCAAAGCCGCATTGATGACTGATTGCCCGAGCGAGAGGGATCAACTTCTCATCATCTCCCGCAATTTTTAGCCTGACTTCACTAAACACCTCGTCTCGGTTCAAGCATCTACAAACTTTGAGACTTTCTTTGAGTCTGGTTTGGCCATTGAAGATGCACTGCATAGTGGAATTCTGCCTAGGGGAGAATCTTCCTCATTGAAAGCAAAGCCGTGGCCCTATTCTAGAAATAGTAGTGCGCTGTTTGGTAACAACAACTACTTCAATATAGCTACAAGTGGTAGCGATGCTCTAGCTTTCAACTCCAATCGCGCTGTCGATGTCGATTAGGTTCAAAACGCCCAAAGCGACCGGGCCCAAAACCAACCTTGGAGTTTCTCTGTCTTTGAGGCACCTCTGTCCGCAGTGATGGAAAAGCTCGTCAAATCTGAGCATCTCAAACCTTTGACCCCAACTTCCCCGCCAAAAGTCCTACCTTCTGGTTATAAGCCTCACCTCTTCTGTGCCTTCCACCAAATGCCTAGTCATCCCACTGACTCATGCTATCGTCTTCGACATGAGATTCAAGATCTCATTGACAATGGGATAGTTCAAGTTCCACCAAAGCCCAAAGTCATTTCCAACTCCTTGCCTTAACACAACTCTGACCCTCTAGTTGGTCAGATATCTATCTCCTTCACTCAAATCAACCCGAGCTCCACCATATTCAACCCTAGCCACTATATCGTCCCATAAAGCCAACCCAAACCAATCGTATCCATCCCGTTCAAACCAGAGATTAACATGATGGTTGTAAGTTGGGCAGTTGAGGTCTTCACTACTGACACCTGGATTGACAGTAATGAGGAGCTTACAAAGGAGCAGACTGACAGACTGAGGTCCATTGTTCAAGAGAGTACCGAGTAGGTTTGGTCAAAGAAGCTGAGGAAGCCGAAGTGTTGTTGCTTGGGCCTGACACCCGCTGGATCCTACCTCTTTTTGTGGGAGCCAGGATAGCTATACAAATTGCATTTTCAAACCGCGTCTAGTTTGCATTGGCGTTTTGTCTGAGTCTGACACAGAGTCTTTTGAGTTGTCTAAATCTAGCTCTGAGTCGGAGTTTGTGCCTTTTGGCCCTCTATGTCGTCATTTCTATTTTCTACTCGAGTCTTTTATTGTGCTTGGCAACCCTGAGGGGCTTTCTTTATAATATGCATTATCTTGCTTCTAAGTACTTTGCTAACTTTTGAATAAACTGTGTCGATCCTGATGACGAAGGGATAGATTTCGATAGGATAATCCCCAAGGAAATGTGTTCCCTCGTCGAAAGGGAAGACGAAAGGCATGCTTAGCCTATTAATTGAAATAGTAGTGTTCAAATAAATTTGAAAGATGAAGTAGACCTCCAAATGGTTCAAATTGGTTCAACACAGTCCCTAGAGGAGCATTGCGCCCGGTCAGACAAGTTCGAAGAATTCATCAACGACTTGGCATGGTCTCACAAAGACATGCCTGACGTTGATCTTGAGATAAAGAATCATTGAATCCCTTTGCTATTGGATGGCAATCCAGAAAGCACAAGCTCAGAAAGTCCAGCACCTCATACCATATTCAAGTTTGCAGGAACAACGTTCTGCCAAGCACAAGTAAGAAAGTTCAAAATTGGCCTAGGGCGAGGCATGTCAACTGAAGCACTCTGAACCCTGTGCTATCAAAAACCATTTTATCTGGGGCTACAACCAAACATCATCGACCTCGACGGCAACAAATTCAATACCTTGGTCAGCATAGATCAATTCAAAAGCCTTTTCCCTGAGAGAAGCTCGTTGGGCTGAAAATCTCAAGGGTGGGCAGTTCTAAGCAAAAGTTAGAGCAGCCTACTAGACCAGAAACCTATGAAGGTAAAATATTTGAAAAAGTAATGACAATATTTGAAAGCTCGCTAGACCAAAAACCCAAATGGGCGGTTCTAGGGGAAAGTTAAAGCATAAAAGGTGAGGTAAAATACTCGAGTGAACCTTAGCCTGAACTACGTTTTGACCTGATTTCCAAAATGGGATACATAGGCAGTCTCTCTTCGAGACTCGATCACAATCTATCAATTTGATCCAAGGCTTTGGTATATTGCCATGGTCAAGAAGAAGACAAGCTCCATCTGAGTAGAAGGGGGAAACCTTTCGTCTTTCAATTTTATTGCAAACTACTACTTCAATTTCAAAGGTGAGCAAAAGCCTTAAAAGATTTTTAGCATAAAAAATAGAACGAAATGCTAGCGAGGTCTAATAGCTCACAGTTTATTTTCAGTTCAGCGAAGTCTAGTTTTAGCAGCTGTAGCAACTTTGCAGTCATGCGCGCTAGTTTGAGGTTCACACGCGTTTATTCAAATTGATGCACGTTGGACTCAAACTTGTGCGCGCTTCTTTAATTTCAATAGTAGGTAGAAGCAGTTAGCTACTGCCTCCAACTTATCATTTTCCATCTCAAGTTCAAAGCACCTCGAATGTTGTTCAAGGGGCTTTTGCCAAGTTTGTCATACTGTGTAGACCTAATGTGACTGCACGGGGGTGTCGGTTTCAGTCCGGGCCTATATGAGTCATCATTTGCGTCTTATGTCCATCTTTTCAATCCATACTCGTTTCGGGATGCTTTTCCCTATTTTATTCGGTTCATACAGGTCTTTGCATCTGTTTGACCTTACGTAAGTGTCACTTTCAGCTGTCTAAGGGGATATTGTGAGTTTTGACACATTAATGCCCAAAATTTCATTATTCTTCATGCGTCTAAGGATCCGCATTGAATCTTGGGGATCTTTCTCCTTTTTCATTCGAGCTAGGCGAGTTTGTACATATATGTGTGTCTGCACGTCGGTTCAGGTCATTTGTCAATGCAAATTAGATATTAACGGATGGTTTATAAGTCAATAAACTGGAAAATACAACTTTTACATTGCTACCCTAGTTTCTGAAATCTACAAGCAATGGAATCTTGTGAAGCGGCAGGGGCACGTCAGCCCAAGGCCAAACAAAGCATATCTCTACATCTGCCCAAGCATCAAAGAAAGTGCACACACGCCCAATGCCATTATTATGTCAACTGGGCATGCCAGCCCGCTCAATATCTCTTAATCTGGATGCGCATCTCAAAAGCAAAAGACAGTAAAGTACTGGGGCTCAGTGATAGTCTTAAAGCATCATTGTCCTCCTAGGAGCTGCCCTTTGCTAGGGTCTGCATTTTTAGTTTTTGCATTCATAGTGTATACATCTTTGCATATTGTGTATATCAATTGTTGAAAATAGGAAGGTGGCCAATTTATGGGAGTTTATGCCCGAATGCTTGCCGTCATGTCTTGCTTTGCCGAAGGATGCGATGCAATCTCCTGCGGTGTTGTTAGCAGAGGTAATGGAAATCTCCCTAACTCTCAATTTGTTTGCTGACGGATGCAATTGAAAATCTCTTGCGGCATTTTTCTCATAGCAGGATGCAATAAAATCTTCTACAGAACAATTCAATGACAGTCGGTCCTATCCAATTCGCAATGGCTCGATCATTTAGACTAATGATCCACCCATCCAAACCAACAACAGCCGGTCCTGTCCAATGCGCAACGGCTTGATCATTTAGACTGATGATCCGTTCATCCAAATCAATGACAGCCGGCTCTGTCAAATTTCTCAATGACTTGATCATTCTGCACACTGATCTTTCTGTCTCCAAATCAATGACAGCTGGTCTTGTCCTATCCACAACGGCACGTTCATCCTGAAGTATGATCAGCTGGTCCTGTCCAATTATCAATGGCACGATCATCCTGAAGCATGGTCAGCTATATTATCAACGACGGTCAACCATATCGTCCTCCTTCACTCAACGATGGTCAGCCATATCATCAATGATGGTCAGCTATATCGTCCGACTCAGTCATTCCCGATGGTTAGCCATATCATCAATGATAATCAACCACGTCGTCTGTCTCAGTCCATTCAGTGATGACAATCAACCATATCGTGCGTCTCATCAATGACGGTCAGCCATATCATCCTACTCTATCAGCGATGGTCAGCCATATCATCAACGACGGTCAGCCATATCGTCCTTCTCCACTCAGCGATGGTCAGCCATATCATCAATAACAATCAGCCATCGTCTGTCTCAGTTCATTCACGATAACAATCAGCCATCGTCTGTCTCAGTTCATTCAGCAATAATAATCAGCCACCAGCCACATCGTTTGTCTCAGTCCATTCAGCGATAACAAGCAGCCATCGTCTGTCTCAGTCCATTCAGCGACCACAATTAGCCACATCGTCCTTTCAATCAGACAACGACGATCAGAATATCGTTCGATGGTCCACCCGTTGGTAACTAATTGTTCCCAAGAAGAGTCCGCCTCGGCCTGCCTTGAACGATTACCTCTACTTCAGTCTAACTTCACGCACATCTTCCAGTAGCCTTATTGCTCTGTCTCGGATGGTTTTTGATAAGGAGATTGGCTCTAATTTCCAACAGATGGAATTCAACGTAGCTGACGTGACCTACCCGCGTTTGTTGGAATGCTTTGTGTCAAGGATAGCATGATCCCCAGCAATGACAGCTAACCCTGTCCAAATCTGCAGCGACAGCCTGTCCTGACCAAATTTGATCAACAAACGGCGATTCAATCGTCCACTTCAACTTCCATCCCTGGCAATGGACCTCCCATCCATTCCATCAATCAGGTTTCATAAGTTTACAAGTCTACTTTGTTAGTATTCTCTGCTCTGGATTGCCTTGAGGGGTGCCTAGAAATTTTTGACGTTACTTGTACCAAGTCGATGGTGCTTCAAGTGCCATCAAAGAGGGGCTACTGTAGACACCCCAATCTGGACTTTCAGATTAGTTTACTTATGATTTTTGATTCTCCGATGATGAAACGGATCAAGAACACCCCGGGAATGATAAGTATTTTGAGCTTTAAGTGTTTTCAAAACCCTTGAACATAACCTAGCTGAAGCCACTTCAAAAAAGCCAAAAACCCTATTGACACGCGTTGGTTAAGAACCAGCGCGCGCGGGTTAAGCTGCCAGGTGTGGTCAACAGTCAAAGCTTGAACGTTGACCCCCGCGCGAGTTGGTTTGGCACGCGTGCGATAGTATGACACAAGTGCGCGTCGGTCAACTGCTAGGTGTGGTCAATGGACAAAGCTTGACCGTTGACCCACGCGCGCCAGGGCGCAACTCTCGCTTGCCAGACTGACTCCATCGCACGCCGGAGTGCAATACCTGTTCCCACCAACTTTTTTTGAGGAGGAAACTTGGCCACCAATGCAATTTTAGCCAGCCTCGTGGACTAGCTGAATTCTTCTCATTATAGCTCCAACCTACCTCCATTCCCCCTATATATATCCCCATTTGTTTCTCTTTCAAAGGGTTCAAGATTTGGAAAAGGGGTACACCCTAAACGTCCAAGAGCATAGCTTGTTCTTTCTCTCCCATTTCTCAAAACAACACAAACACCTCGAATCCTATTTTCAACCTCAAAGCTCAAACACCTTTCAAAACTCAAAAACCAAAGGTATAGCTTACCTTTGTTCTGTTTTCTGTTCTGATCCCTGAGGGGGGCTGGCAGGGCCAAGGCTGGTAATTAATACCAGTTTTGGTCCTAAAGCTGATAAGGTTTCAAAAACCGTCATGGTAGGAACCAGCGCGCGACGGTCCCATTCCCGCCTGTGCCACTTCGTGGTTGCGCGCGCTGGACCACGTGGGGATTGGTGTCCTACTGTTTTATGTTGTATTTTGTATATAGATCACTCTGTAAGCATGTTAAAAACCAGTTTACTACTTTCCTTTGTTTGAAATTGCTAGTTTGTAGTTAATTTACATTTCTGCTATTATGGAGTACCTTTGAGATCATTCTGGACCTGTCCTAAAACCCAGAAACATGTAAACCAAACACTGGTTAAAAGGCTTAGACAAGTGCGCGCCAGGGCGCGATGCTCGCATGCTAGAAATCATCCCTCGCGCATCGGAGCGCCATAGTCGCGCGTCAGTCTGCTTCTGACCAGTGAGTGGCCTTGCACGGGTAACTTGGCTTTAGGCCATTATTTTGTCCCCACACTATTTATGAGGTGTTTTTATTAATTTGTAGGGCTCTTTCAGCCTTTAAACTGTTTAGACATGTATATTATGCTGCTTATAACTACTTGGTTTGTCTTGGGTGTACACTGGTCCTTCCAGAGCCCAGAAGATGGTAAAAATAGAGGCTGTGATCAAAGCAAACTCATGCGCAATTGTATGCGATTCGCGCGCGTAGGGGTGAATCATATGCAGTGATCCACGTGAACTGGATCAGTGCATGTTGATTCTTTCTTGTCAACGTCAATTCAATATAGTGCTTCGGGTTTGCTCTGTTAAACAGAACCTGGCCTTTACCCTATTTACTGCTTTTGCATCCATGCCATGTATCACATCTTGCAAACTGTTACAGTTTTAATCCTCATTAAATTGTTGCCCGCCCCTAATTGGCAAAAGAATTGATTAATCAAACAGAATCGCAAACAAATATTTTTTACAAATGCCTAAGTAGAGACCAATCTCCGGATTGGGCGAGAGGGGTGTCATAAAACCTTTTCCCTCTCGTAACCTGGCACCCAAACCCAAATATAGTTATGACAGATTGGTTCTTTCCACTTTTTCAAATCAAATAGCGTGACAGGTGCTTCAAAATACGGTTCTTTGGTTGTCGGACCTTCAAACCCGAGTGGCGACTCTGTATTTACGAACGTTTGCCGTCCCGCTTAGCGCTCCCTCAAACCGGCATTTTCTGGGAAGGGAACGGAATCCTTTCCCCCGAAAAGGGCACGCTGCCCACAATGCCGAGTTTAAATTTCCTGACGAAGACATAATAACTCTAGCTGAAGATGTCTGGAAGTTGTACTTTGACAGGGCTACTAATCAAAAGGGGTTTGGAATCGGCGTGTTACTAATAGCGCCTGATGGATCCTATATTCCGCTCACGTTCAAACTAAATTTTAAAGTCACCAATAATCAAGCAGAGTACAAGGCTTGCATTGTAGGTTTGGAAGCAATAATCGAAATTGGCATAGAGAGATTGGAAGTGGTAGGAGATTCCAACCTGGTGGTGTCACAGGCCAACGGTGATTAAAAAGTCAAGGAAGAAAAGCTAAAGCCATACCATCAAGATCTCAAAGACCTCATCTCTCATTTCAACAAGGTAACCTTTACTCATGTGCCGAGACTCAAGAATCAATTCACGGATGTATTGGCAACACTGGCATCCATGGTCGAAATTCCTATCGAGGTAAAGCTAAGGCCAATTGTGATTGAACAATGAGATACACCGGTATACTGACATGTCATGGTCGTTGATGAACCCGATGACGGTCACCCTTGGTATTATGACATTTGGAGGTTCGTGGAAAGAGGGGAATACCCCAATGAAGCAAGCAAGAAAGACAGAATTGCTCTTCAAAGGATGGCAACTCAGTACATCATTTATGGAGGGAATGTATATTGGAGGTCGCACTGTGGCATGCATAAGTTAGGCATCCATTGAGCAGAAACAAGGAAAGTGATGGAAGAAATTCACGAAGGAGTATGTAGCCCTCACATGAACGGCATGATGCTTGCTAAGAAGATCCTCAGGCAGGGATATTTCTGGTCCACAATGGAGACAAAATGTGTAGAATACGTGCGACGATGTCACAAGTGTCAGATCCATGCCAACCTCACGCATGTCCCACCGTCTGAGCTACATCAAATGACCTCACCCTGGCCATTTTCAGTATGGGGAATCGACGTCATTGGTAGGATCATGCCAACAGCCTCTAACGGTCTTAAGTTTATCCTGGTAGCCGTTGATTACTTCACGAAATGGGTGGAAGCCGCTTCGTATGCCACTCTAACAGTAGTTCAAATTGCACATTTTATCAAGCAAAACGTCATTTACTGATATGGAGTCCTTCAGGCGTTCGTGTCTGACAATGGGGTTTATTTCAAGGGGCGAGCCAGGGAAGTTTTGGATGAATTCCAGATCCAAGTGCATAAGTCAATGATCTATCGGCCACAGACCAATGGAGCCGTGGAAGCAACTAATAAAACAATTAAGACCATTTTGGAAAAGACTACTCAATCCGTAAGAGATTGGCATGAGCAACTGCCGATAGCCTTGTAGGGATATCGCATGTCTATCCGTACACCAACAGGGGCAACCTCTACCCCCTTTGTCTACGGTATGGAGGCTGTGCTTCCCACTGAGTTAGAAGTTCCATCCCTTTGAACTATGTTTGAGTGTGAGGTTTAGGAGGCAGAGTGGCTGAGTGATAGGTTTGAGGAGCTCATGTTGTTTGACGAACGTCGATTGAGGGCTCTCTATCACATTCAAGGATACCAAAGAAGGATTGCACACGCGTTTAATAAAAAAGTAAAGCCTAGGGACTTGACAGAAGGTGATATGATTTTAAAGGAAATCCGGGCATCGATTTACGACCCACGCGAAAAGTTCTGATCAAAGTGGTTCGGGCCATACATCAACAAGACCGTCCTGTCTGGAGGTGCTATGTAACTTGTTGACTTGGATGGAAATGAGTTTTCGACTTTCGTCAACCTGGATCAACTCAAACGCTACTACCCCTGAGAGAAGCTCACTGGGCTAAAAATTGCGAGGGCGGGCAGACCCAGGCAAAAATTAGAGCAAAAGCCTGCTAGGATGAAGTTCTGCAAGGCCATCCTAGGCAAAAATTAAGGCATACGACAAATGAGCTCGCTAGACCAAAAACCTGAAAGGGCGGTACTAAGCAAAATTTAGAGCGCAAAAGGAGAGTGACAAAACCAGAGTGAACCCTATCTTGAACTACGTTATGACCTGATTTCTTTATTGCAAGGATGCGTAGGCAGCCCCACTCTGAGGCTTTGTCACAGTCAATCAAAATAAAAAATCCAGGTTGAATTTAAAGTGCTGAATCAAAAAGACTAGAACTCATTTTATTATAATAACTGCTTCCAATACATAGGGCTGAGCATGGCTTTCAAAAAAAAAAAAAACAACACGATGAAACTGGGTCCACAATTTATTCCACGATCGGGAGGGTAGGATCGAGTCAGTTTCCTTGAGCCCCAGCTCTTGCAGCAATGTCGCTCCTAAGCCACTTCCGATAACTTCCACGTGTCGCCACAGATGGATAGGGATGCGCGTCGGTCACCTCGCGAGTCCTCTAGAATCACTGATAGTTGTAGAGAACAGAGTGGTGGAAAAGAGGCAAAACAACATATATCACAACTTCCGCAGGGGCCTCCTGTCTAAGGCCAAGTTGACGCAGAATTCGATAGGGAATATAGAAGGTGAAAGCTTCCAAACCGACGAGAACGACCCATTGGGGGCCCATAAAGTGCACTATCATAGGCGAAAGGTCTAGTCATGAGCACCTCCAAGAAATAGTCTCAGCCCGCAGGCGCCTGAAAAAGTTAACCCACTCAGAAACTCGTCTGTTCGCGAACTCGAAGCATCGTAGGGATAGCAGTCAAGCCTCGTAGACCCAGTTGCCAGGAGGAATGATTAGCACATTTACTTTGTCATAAAGCCAAATCTACAAGAGAGGAAAAGACAAATAAGAAACTATAGAAAGCCGAACTGAGCGCCGAGGTAAAATGAGATTGTGAGAAAAACTTGAAAAAAGAGAGCTGAGTGTGAAGCCGACCTGTAAGAGGAGAGGACTACCCCCGAAAGTCTCAGTCTCTCCGGAGCGAACCGTGTCCAAACCCATTAATGTCTCAGCCAAGACCATGGGGATCACATCCTTCCGAGCTTCGATTTGGACGGCAATGCTAACTAATGTCGAGCTAGCATGGCTGATGGAAGGCACCAAGAGGTAAGTTGCAAGCAGGCATATGCAAATAGCAGTCATGCACTAAGTTTGATAGGTCATGTTTGCAAGATCACCGGAAGGAGAGAACATCTCAATAAGTCGCATTGTGTTGAGATGACCATCGCTAACTAAATATATAGCGGGTAGCACCGCCACTCAATCCAAGGACTGCGGCCAAGACCTTGTAAATGTTCTCACGTACAGGAGGGACAATGACTTCTCCCGAGCCGAAGCCACCGAGGTATGCACGAAACTCCTTTATGGTAGGGGTAAAGCTCTTGCTTGCCAAAACGGAACACGTGGACTTCCGGATCCCAGAAACTCATGGTTGCCCTTAAGAGTTCGGGACGGAGATGAATGTTACAAAGGTACCTCATGGAATAGAGACCATGAGCTTGGAAGTTGAGCCAATCGACACCCTCCATTGAAGCCAACCATGGACGGAGCAAACCAGTGAGCGAAAGAGCCATTAAGAAGAAGAGAGAGCTTTGGAAGGATGAGAGTTGAATAGGATGGGAAGAATTTAAAGATAAAGGCCTGAATATATAGGAATGATGAAAAGAGACAACTTCAACTTTCAAAGAGCCTCGGGTTTTAAAAGTGCAAATTTTCCATGAGTCTTGCATAGGGAAAAGCTTGGTCATAGCATGGAAGCACGATACAAACAAGCATTGGCTCAAAAACGCCATTGCACAAGTCAAACCCCAATCATAGGGCATCACCAACCACCAGAACACACTTCAATAAGTATTTGGGACTTCAGGGAAATTTTGCCTTGGGTCAACTGTTGAAATTCAAGGTCATGATACAAAAAGTCAATAAAATCCCATTCTTAAGTCATGTCGAGACGTCAAGTCATGTTTTGGGCTATTTCGAGTCGTCTTTTTGAGTCATGCAGATCACAATGGTCAAAAGTGATTTAGTCCAAGTTCCGGTTCGAGTCTCAAGTCAAAGAAATTGAAGTTGTTACCTTTCAAAGTCAACATTTTCCTAGTTTTCCAGTGTATTTCAAGTATAAGGTCAAACTTTTGAGTCACGTATCAAGTTTTGAGGGTTGACATAGTCATATTCGAGCCCGTGGCAAAGGCATTTGTGCTGACTCTTGGATATAATGTCAATTCTTCAAGGTTTTGTTTGGCTTCTCTTCCTTTATCAATATATTTCTCATTACAAGCCATGCATCAGACTCATTTTTGTGATCAATGGCTAGTTGTACATTCTGGTAATTGTCTTAGTTGCTTAACTTTCTTTGTACAGCAGCAATGAAAGAAATTGAATAACAAAGGCATTGAAAGAACGATTTCTATGCATAGATATATAAATCCCTGGGCATCCGTGAGTTGAAATATATAGCAAAACAAGGCTTGCATGCTTGATACTCAAAATTCTATCTACCAAGGGTAAACAGGCACCCAACAAAAGGAAGCACATAGGCTCCACCAGAAGGCAAAAAGCAAAAGAGGAAACTTAATCCTCATCCTCGTCGCCATCCTCACCCTCCTCCTCGTCTACTTCAGAGACCTCCTCCTCTGCCTCAAAGCTAGCAACCTCTTGAGTATGAGTAACCCCAGGCACGGTACTCCCGGAAGTATCCTCCAGATCAATATTTGTAGGCTCTTCGGTCTCGTCCGAAATGGCGATGGGTTTCTCCTCGGTACCACTGGAGAGTCGCTGTCTCTTCGACGGTCATTCCTCCCGAAAGCTAGCAGAAGAGGCCTATTGCGTAGGCATGCGAACAGACTTCCGGCGTAATCCCCGTGCAGCCCCTCCTCTAGCCTGCAATAGCATAACATTCATATAACATTTGCATCATAACCATGGATGAGAATAATAAAAGTAGGATAAGAAACTAAGAGTCGAGAGTTTTACCATTGCTCCTCTAACACGAGTCAGCACTAGTGGGGAATGGCCTATGGCATACTATCGCACGAGCTGCTCCAGGCCCATCATGGCCGCTACCATTTCCTTAGCATACTCCGGAGTCACCTGTGCGATAAAAAGGTTAATCAAGACGAGCAGTGCCAATAGCAAACATACAAAAAGAATAAAAGCATGTCATACTTGAGCAAGGAACTCTGGAGGCTCGAATGAAAGACGTGAAACCTCCACCAGGCCAGGGACTCCCTGAGCGATCACCACATTCACTGTCCAAGAAAGCATGGGCAACCTGGCTCCACTCTGCCTGCACCATCACCACGGCGGCATTCACCTCATCTTCTTCCATCGGCTCTTCTTCCTCCCCTGCCTCTCCTACCACCTCTACCACCCTACGCCTGCTGCCACGCCTCCCAGGCAGCGCGAATCTCAAAGCTTTGCATTAAGTACTAAGCCTGGTACTCTGCGTAGTCAACACGTGCCTAGAAGAGTGGCTCCAACTCAGGATCTGGTCACGTAAACCGCTCGATCTCCTCCAACGTGCACTCACTTGTCCGCTGCACGAGAGAAGGGAGTGATCCAAGAACTAAGAAGGTGTCTAGCCTTAATGACTGACCTGAGATCCGGTCGCCTAGGTACCACTGCAGCCAGAAGGAGACTCCAAAAGCACTCTCCTTCGCACCACCTCCTTACTCTGAGCCACGTACGGGATGTCGAATCGATCCTAGAAACGCCAGTGCACTTGCAATCAAAGGCGATATCAATATGCTGATAAGAAAGCATGAATTAAACAGTCAAGGAAGTATGGATACCCAATTGGGACACAGCTCGTCCAAGTACAATTGATAGGTGTTTAATGCTGTGTTTGATTTGTGTTTTGAAATTTTTTTTGAAAAATAGTAGGGGTAATAAGTGGAGAAAGATAGAGAGAGAAATGTTGGAAGTAGGGGGAATCTAGGGGGAATTTTTTGAAAAATTCTTTTTGAATCGTAAAGGGAACAAAGCATAAGTCACCCTTTCCTTTCTTCATTACTCGATATTCCTTCGACCAATGAAGGGCTCGAGGAAGTATCGTGTCGTCGGGGCACGACGTCGTGGAAGGGTACATATCCAGCACCTTGTACGTCCAAAGCTGTAAAGTTCAAGGTTAAAGAATTAACACGGGGTATACAATGACTAATGAAAGGCTAACCGATAGCTACGAAAAAAGTAGAGCTTCGGGATATACCTCCCAGACTCGCTAGTAGCCGCCAAGGCTCTTCCCCGCTCCTTGGGAAAGAGACTCCATGAACGCGTACCACGTCCCCAAAGCCAGTCAAAACGGGCTATCTCCCTGATATTTTGCAAAGTGGGCAAGAAAGACAAGTGTACTCGGTTGTGCCTATTTGGAAACAAGGACGCACCAAGCATGTATAAAAGGAAGCATCATGCCATTTGCTTCTCCTGCACTCTCCCCTCCGGACGCTCCGTCCAAAACTCCAAAAGCTGGGCGTATTGAGCATCCTCGTTCTCCGTCCTTAGCACATACCCCAAGAGAAGCCTCTACAACTTCGAATCCCTACCTGTCACAACATCATAGGGAATAGGGTCACCTTCGACCCTCAGTCTGGTGATCGCCGCAAAGTCCAAAGTCGTCGTCATCATCTCGCCAAAAAAGAAGTGGAACGAGTTTGTCGTGTCCCACCACATCACAGCGAGAGCCCTTACCACCTGGCGATCGTTGCTTGCCCTCGTCAATATCCTTATAAACTCCCAAAGCCTGCCTCCTTCACCAGCTCCCTCGACGCCTCCGGGAGTCTTTCCCAAAACTTTGGTACATCAGCCGCACTGCCATAGCACAAGATTTTTCCCTCCTGTTGAAATGGATGGCATGATTCAATAAACATATGTAATGTTTAAAGCAAGGAATGTAAAAGCATTATACATTGTATTGAAATGCAAGTATAAAGTTATACATCGGCTCGTCACAAGGACAAGTGCCATTGAGGGTCTCGCAGAACCAAGGACTTGTCATAAGCAGTCCTCTCAGGCTGGTAGGCATCCAAAAGTGAAGGCACCACCACGTGTCGAAAGGGCATGTAGGTCGCTTGGTCGTAAGCACTCGGACCTCTAAGAGCCATCACAGCCTCAGCATGAGCCTTTCAGCTTCCGAGAGCCGTCATCGCCTCATCCACCACACTCCTTCGAGAGGCCACACCGCCCTTAGTCTCCTTCTCAACCGATGACTCCCTAGAAGCCCAAACCTCAAGCTTGGCCTGAAGCTCCCTCTTGCGGGACTCAAGCAAGGCCTCAGCCAGTCCAGGAACTCCTCGCAACATCTCTACCAAATCCTCAAGGGACGCCGTCTCTAAGTAGTTGCCTATTCCAATAGGCCGCGACGACCCTACACCCGCGCCACGGACTACAAACATGGCCGGTGTTTCCTGCTCTTCCACCGGCTCTTCCTTGACAACATGGGTCTTCCCCAAATCAGCTCGAGGCCTCACAGGAGAGGCGTCCGTCTTCTGCTCTGCTCTATCCGAACCACCACTATGGGCCTCCGTGGCCCACTTCTCTAAATCACCCACAACCTACAGCCAGCCAGCGACCGCGTCCTCACCCCTTGGCTCCATTGCACCCGAGCCCTCTGCACCTTGGCCATCGTCGGCCACCCTTCGCTGCTACCACCGTCGCTGTCCATCACGGCAGCCGATGCTATGGTCTCCTCGGCCATGGCTGCCGAAACTGAAACCCCTAAGGTCTCCAGAACATCCCCAATCGCTACATCACTCTCCGGAGGGACCGGAGGTGATGTAACCTCGACCCTTGGTGGTTGATCACCACCGGGTATATCGTCACTATGATCCATGATCACTATAAGAGAAAGAAAGACAGGAGCAAAGAGAAAGAGTACCGAGAGAGACGAGAGCAGAGAGAGAGTACCGAGAGAGAGAGAGAGACGGGAATGGAGAGAGAGTGCAGAGAGTGAAGGTGAGAGAGAGAGAGAGAGAGTTTGAATGGTGGGGTGTACTCTATACACCTCACCTGCATATCCCCCACTCGAACTGGCTCGTCAAACCGGCTCGTCTAGAATTGAATTTGGATCGGGTTCGAAACCCATAGCACCGCACGGCATTATAGAATACACACACGGCATATCAGTCTAACATGTAGAATTCTTGGGTCTTGAACCCTGTTCGAATCTTGTTTGGGTTTCTAAAAATCACTTTTGGGCCCCGTAATCATTTAATAGTCCATTTTTCAAGACTTAAACAAGATTTGGTATGCCGTGCGCTATTGTATTGTCACACACGACGTTATGTTTGTCTCAAATTCTGGACAGTTTCTTGACATTCAAAGATGTGGTACTTTGTTTGTTTGAGTTCGTGCAGAAACAGCAATAAAGATGAAATCAAATGGACAAAAGGAAAAGGGGACTTTTCATTCATAAAACTGGGATGAGCCCCGGTGGTTCATTGCATTCCTAGAAAAAAAAAAAGAAAAAAAAAAGAAGAGAGAGAAAAAGACAAAAACAACAAAAACTCCAACTTCCTACATGCCCCGGTCATCTCTTCTTCTCCATCCTCATCCTCAATCGCTTCCCTCGCCGGAAGCGTCGTTTGCTCCATCCGAATGGTCGTCAGAACCGTTCGGATTCCCCTCGGAATCCTCGATGGTGTCATCCAACTCGTGCTCCGATGCATACTCAGGGTCGTGCTTATCGTCCAGTTGATCGAAAGCAAAATCTTGGAGGTTAGAAACTACACGGCGGAGAGTACGAATGGTGGAAATTAGCCTCGCGATCTGTGTGTTGAGTTGCTCGATCTCCTCTCGGTAGAAGGCCATTTCGGCCTCAAGGGAGATCACGCGCGCAATGAGACTACTGTCCGCCATGTGACCTGTTCTTGAAAAGTGGTGAAAGAAAATGAAAAGACTTGAGAGATTTTTGAGGTGGTGCATGGAATGAGGCACCACTATCCTTATTGTAACGCCCCTAATTTTAGGTACGTTAATAAAAGGAATTTATTACAGAAATATCGAGTCACTGCTCATTATTACAAAACGGCTCACATAGGAGCATTTGAAGTTCAAAGACAACAAAAAAAGGAAACTATGAGGTCCTATACTACGGCTCCTCTTGCTGCTCCAGCCTAGAGGTGGGTAATAGGTAATTTCGTGTCAATTTCGTGTTATATATCAAAATCTTATTTATAAAATCCCACAATATTTTTCAACTTATCAAATCTTTCGTGTCATGTTCGGGTCGGGTCGTGTTCGGGTTGTGTTGTCATGTCAAAAAGTCCTACTTTTCGCTAAATTTTTATTTTTTTTAGTTGACAGTTTATCAAACTAATGTCCAATGTATAGAATTACCCATAAAAATGTTTATTTTTAGCTCAATTATATGAATTTATTTTGTTTTTCGTGTCAGGCATGCCCACCCCTACTCCAGCCTAGCGAGTTCTTCTGCTCCATATGCCTCCAAGGTGAATAGGTCGCCCTGTTCATCTATCAAGTCTGACATATTATACCGGCGTCGCCACCCATATAATATGCCAGGGTCACCACAAAGGCAACACCATGAGCTACGAAAGCTCAATAGTATAATCCTACTTTACTAACATCGATTTCCACATGATAAGTACATAAGTAGGGAATAAAACAATAAGCTAACATGTTTACATTCGCTTGTAACTACCGTTGGCGTTTGACTCATCGTTAACCTTTTCATTGTTACACTTTATCAAAAACACCTTTTTAACTCACCCAACCTCGATTCCGCCGTTCCGGGCTCTCGAGTATCCTCACAATGGTTCCGCCGCACCGGGTTCCCATTGGCACACACTGCATTGGCTCCGTAACGCGGATAACCAAGCCAAACACACCCAACCTCGATTCCGCCGTTCCGGTATCTCGAGTATCCTCACAATGGTTCCGCCGCACCGGGTTCCCATTGGCACACACACACACTTACGTAATACTCTTGAAATAGTCATTACGTAGTTTTGAAGATATTTTCCAACCGGGAAAACACAACAACCTTGTTAAACACACCCTAGGTGCCATGTTTCTACTTTCTTGGTTTTCGTGTCACGTTTACATGCGAGACTCCGCGTGTAGAACTTTTACATACAACAAGCATTATTCCAACTTCGAAATGGTAAAATAAGAACATCTAAGCCACGTAGCATGCTTGAATACCATAAACAACATAAACATGCATTTTTACTTTTCAAACAACAAACAAAGTAACTTTTCAACTTAAAGAAAGTAAGTAGAGTTTCACATAGTAAGATTTGAACTACTTTACAAAAAAAAAGTAAGCAATTGAAAACTTAGATAAGGATCACTACCGTTCTCCTAGGCGGTGGTTTGGACGTCGGTTGAATTTCGGCAGCGTAACGGCCCTCCGATTGCTTCGAAAGGAAAAGTTTTGGAAAACTTTCCCTAGAAACAACTACCTAACTACTACTACACTACTTTTAGGATCGTCGGGTGGTTTTGGAAGTGGTTTGGTGGTTTCGCTCAAGAACTCTCAAGAACAAAGTGAGTTTTGAACTAAGAACAAAGAAACTAAGAATTTCTAGAGAGAAGGAGGAGCAATTGCTTTGAGGTGTGATTTTTCAAGTGAGAATGGCTCTCTATTTATAGGCAAAGGGTGCCCCCCTCTCTCTCTTGGCCGGCCCTCTCTCTCTCCCATTTCCCCAATTTTTAACTCAAAACAAATCCAACTTTTAAGCATGAATCAAGGAAAATCCTAGGCTTGCATGGCTAGGTTAGTACTAGATTGGATTCTTGAATCAAATGGAGGGATGAGATGAGATTGGTACACGATCAAAGGGTTAAGAAAATTCCAACTTTAATGGAAAAATCAAAGGAAAATCCTAGGTTGCATGGCTATGGTGTACCTTGGTGAGATTCTTGCATCCAATGGAGGGTTGAGATGAGATTTGTACATGATCAAAGGGTTGAGAAGCTTGCTAGGTAAATATTGGAGTACAAAAGTGTAAGGATTTGATTTGGGAAGAAATAAATCTTCAAGGATTTGAAGTACAATCACAAATCAAACAAGACTCACATCAAATTTCCTTCCCTCTCTCCTTCCTCTCTCTCTCCTTTCTCTCCTCTCTCTCTCTCTCGGCTTCTCTCTCTCTCTCTCTCTCTCTCTCTCTTGCAAGGTAATATATATACATATATGTATGCAAATGTGTCATACAATGGAAAGAAAATCCAATAAACAAGTAGTTTCTTGGTACTTTTGAATCCAAGGTAGATTCAATGCTAGGATTTTCTTACCAACTAATAAATAATCCTAGGGTACTTTAGGCATTAGAATATACAACTAGGTACAATACATATATACACATATATATATATATATAAAAGTGATTGAAATCCCAATAAAATATAATAAAAGGGTACTTTGGTAACTATGCACTTTTGATTAAAATAATGGTACTTTTCCCATGTGATTAAAGAAAGTAATTAATTAAATGATCCAATAGTACTTGAAAGATTTACCCCTTTTATCCAATGGACAAAACTTCCCCTAACATCTATTATCCAATGGATAATAGTTATTAGGCCACAAAAATTAATAAAGAAATCAAAAAGTACAATAAAGTAAGTTTACTTTTTAATATAAACAAATGGGATTCTATTACCCAATGGATAATAATTCCCCTAACCATTATTGTCCAATGGTCAAAGAAATAATCCAATTTGATTAAAAGAAAAAGAATATTAAAATTTAAAGTCTAGGGTCCAAAAGGGTCAAAAGTTCCAACGAGGGGCAAAACGGTAATTTTGCCAAGACTAGGCAACTTTTCGGTTTAGTTACCCTAACCGAATAGTTGGATGCTAACTAGGCTTGCTAAGTAGGACTAAAGTGCAAGAATTGAAACTTGAGGGGCTAAAGTGCAATTATGGCAAAATTCAAGAATTAACGTAATTCAAGCAATTAAAATTAATAACTCGAATAATAAAATAACTTTTTATTTATTAAAATTCAGAGTTATTACACTTATAAAGAGGTTTCAACCATTGAAAGGGCACGTCTGTATTAATAGGCGCCCTTAAACCAACCGGTTGTCCTTGGAAATCAAAGAGTTGCATGGGAAGTTGAAACACCGCGCGGTACCATGCTAAACCACATGGCATTATGGCTTCACAAGGATAGAATAATTTTTCTTGGGATTTGCTCAAATCAGCCACCAAAATCTCCACGGGAATGAAAAATTTTGGCCATTTTACACAAGAAAATCCATTAGAATATCGTGCCTTGGTTAAAGGATGCTTTAATTTTTCGTCCTCCAGGACACGTTACAACTTTCGTCCTCCGGGACTCATCATAATCTTTGTCCTCCGGGACTCGTCGAAATTTCACCTTCCAAGGGTTCGTCTCAAAATTTTGTCCTCCGGGACTCACTGAAATTTTGTTCTCAGGGGCTCATCATAATTTTTGCCCTTCGGGACTCGTCATAATTTTCATCCTTTGGGACTCATCGAAATTTCGCCTTTTGAGAGTTCGTCTCAAAATTTTGTCCTTTGGAACTTGCTGAATTTTTGTCCTCCGGGACTCATCATAATTTTCGTCGTCTGGGATTCGTCATAATTTTCGTCCTCCGAGACTTGTCAATTTCAGTCCCCCGAGGGCTCATCTCAAATTTCAGTCCCTCAAGAGCTCATCTCAAATCTTAGTCCCCCGAGAAATCATCTCAAATTTCAGTCCCCCGAGAGCTCATCTCAAATTTTAGTCCCCGAGGACTCCTCTCAATATTCAGTCCCCCGATGGCTCGTCTCAAATTTCAATTCCCTGAGGACTCGCTTCAATCCCTTGAGGACACATTTTGCATTTTAGTTCCTTGAGGACTTGTCTAACGAATTTTTTCAACAAACAGCACTATAGGCACTCAATCTTCTCAAGTTTATGGCATGACTTCACAATTTGTCCTCTGGGGCTTATTTTGCTTACATTGTCCCGTTTGAACTACGTCGGTCTGATCCCTGCATACAGGGTACGTAGGCAGCTCCAAGAGCATGATTGCCATCATTGTTTACTCGCATTTTGGGCTTCAAACATTTTTGTCTCCGTTCAAAGACCTTAGAACAACAGATTGTGGTACCTATTCTTTAAACGTTACTCGTACCAATCAATGGTATCCGAGTTTCGTTAAAGATGGATTACTGTGGACACCCCAATCTGGACCTCAGAGGTTCTTTGAATGTTCTGATGATGAAATAAATGAAACAATACCTTCGAGAGCTTAGGTGAAGGACTCCCTCAACCCAAAAGCTCAAGAGCCTAGAATAAGCCCAAGAGCCCGAAACTAGATTCTTAGTACCGCGCAGTGTAATGAATTTTGTTACACCGTATGAGGTCATGAGGTCAACCGCACGACATTTTGGATAAAGTTCTGACTGGCTCAGAAAGCTATCGACCATGTCCATTTGAGCCACAATTACAAGTTGGCTTAGCTGAAAAAACACTTCTAACCCGCCCAGAAAATACCTTCCCCATTTGAATTCAAAATCCTTGGTTCTTGCCTATAAATACACCCCTCCACTCAAGAGAAAGGGGTCCTAAATTTTCTTTCTCTCTCATCATGCTTTCACACCCACTCCTTACTTCCAAGTCCTAAGAAAGTTGCCCCAAAGACATTCTCTAGGCACTTTCTTTCTCAAAATGCCCCATTTTTCTCCTCACCATTAAAGTGGGTCTTTTACTCACTTTGAGATCTTACCTACCAAAACACCCAACAACCATTCATACCCACACTCATCTTTCCTCAACTGATCTTGTCCACACTCATCCATCATCGTCTGTCCTCATTCAAGCTCGAGACCAAAGGTAAAAACCAAGTTTCCTTGGGATTGGCCATGTCCTGATCTTTGAGGGATCTTTTCTATAGTCAGGTTCAACCCCTCTTGGTTAAAGACTGGCTTAAAAACTATTTTCAAAAACAAAAACAGTCACTGTGCTAGGCATACCACGCCGTGCGGTATTCTGATGCGTCGCATGGCGTAGTATGTTCAGGCGCACGGTCTTTCATCAATTGCTGTTCGTTTGTTTGAACACTCTAGATCATCGTCAAGCCTGTCTGTATTGTTGAGATACTGTCATCAATACTTATCAAAATGGGACCATATCTACAAGCCAAGTTTTATGTCCAAAAGAGGTTTTCTTGATTATCTTAGGTGATCAAATACACATGTTTATGGCTTGAAGAGATGGTATTGTTGCAAGACAGACCAGCAGTTATGCATCCCCTGACACCTTTAGGGAATAACACACGGAATATGTAATACACCGCGCGCTGTCTTGAGTATTGATGATAGTCTAATAGCAACGCAAGTAGGCTGCATGGCATACCATAAGACCGTGCGCGGTATCATGGTAAGCTGTGTGGGGATGGTTCTGATCTAGACAGTTTATTGGATAGTTATTTCGTCTCATAACATCATATTCTTATCATTTCTGTACAGGCAACACCACGTGCACTCCAATGTGATACATTCTCCCATGACCCTTCCCCCCTTTGCTTGTTTATTAAAGAGTTTTATTCTCCGAAAGACATACGAAATTTTTCTCCTTTGAAAATGTTTAGTTGAGACCGGCTTTGCCGGGTGAGCGGAGTGCATTTTTTTCTTTTTACAAAACTTTTCCTGTTCGTAACATGGCTCCCGAACCCAAAATGTCAACGTTTTTCACTAGACCAAAAACCTTTCTTTTCAAAACAAACTCTCGGTTTCTCAGATAATCCAACTCAAAAATTTGGGTGGTGACTCGAGGTGCGCCTGGCGGGGAGCCCACACCCTTCTAAGGTAACCTCTCATGGTGGTGCTAATTATTTTGTTATTTTCATTGATGACGCTATTAGAAAATTGTGGGTTTATTTTCTTAAACATAAGTCTGATGTGTTTAGTGTCTTTAAGAATTAGATAGCACTAATTGAGAATGAACCAGGAAAGAAATTGAAGTGCTTGAAATCAGATAACGGTGATGAGTATTGTAGCAATGAATTTGAGGCTCATTGCGCTGCGGAAGGGATTCGTAGGATATAAACGATCACGATCAAGAAAATTGGTTCGAAACCGTTCAGTCTCTCTGTGGGATTGTGGAGGATCCATACCCTATTTCGTTTTCGCAAGGCGACAACTTTTCCCAACGCAACAACTAAAGGAGATTAACTAACGAAAGAATCCCTAATTAGAAAATTTAATCAAACATTTTATTGCCAAGTGTGGGTATATGTACCCATGGGCGGAGCAATTGTGGGGCCAGATGGGCCCGGCTTCATTCACTTTTTTTTCTTATAAATAAGTGTTTAATATTATTTTGGGTATATTGATGTATGGCAAAAGCTAACTGGCGCTATGAGCATACATTAAGTGGGCCCAG
This sequence comes from Rhododendron kiyosumense, assembly GCA_019656275.1. NCBI lineage: Eukaryota > Viridiplantae > Streptophyta > Magnoliopsida > Ericales > Ericaceae > Rhododendron > Rhododendron kiyosumense. Next base: position 1,452,959 of record BPLS01000152.1, on the reverse strand, counting down.
CCACTATAATTATTGACCTCTGCATAGCTTCCATCCTTGCAGAGTTGGAAAGATGCGCACTTTTAATACCAAATTACATAATTAACCCTTCCACTTTTTCCCTCCCTCTTCTCTCTCGTAAAAGTACACCAATAAAAAAAGGTGAATTATCTCATGAACAATGCATATTTTTTGTTAAGTTTTCAACTTTTTCTTTCACAACTAGATCAACACTATCTATTTTAGCTAACACTAATTAAAATATATATTGAGTTTGTTTAATTTTTTTAAATTGTGTTTTTCTTTGTTAGACAATATACATCAGCGAAGGTTAGTAGGGTGTTAGTATGTTAGTTAACGAGGGTGCAGAGGCGATCCATAGCCTTGAATCCCAAACTGACTTTCCGTGTGGCTCGAACCTTGGCCCCCACTGGGAAGAGATATGAGACAACCAACTCAACTAAGTTTGGTTTTTCTAGACTATTTACATTTATAGTGAAAAATTTAAGTGTTTCAATTTTCAATCTGTTTGAATAGGTGTAAAAATCTTTTTTTTTTTTGATTATTTTATCATAAAGGGTCATAATTAATTTTTATCTCTACGCCTCTCATAATTAAGTATATGCTCTTCATTTGGGATCCTATAGAGCAAATACTTAATTATAAATTATGATCCTTAAAGATAAAATAATCAAAAAAATAAGAAACACTTTGTAGACACCCCATTCTGGGCCTCCGAATAATTTATAAGTTCTCCAATGATGAAATAAGAAAAAATATACCTTCAAAGTTTGGATTGTTGCTCATTTGTTACTCCTTTAAACCTCAAGAAAACCTCTTTTCTAAACATATAGGGTGGCCCCCGGTTCAATTGCAAAGAGAAAGATCCGTTTGCTTGGTTAAAAACAACTTTTTCCATGATACAGTGATGGTAAAATGGTCACACATTTCAATATGTAAACATCTTTAAGTGAAACCAATTGGGTTAGAAAGTGGACCCAACAAGCTTTCAACGCTTCGAACCGCGCTCAAATCTGAGTTCTGGAGTGTCCAGGGTGCCCCCGCGAAGTTAGGTGTGCTATGTTATTACACAATACCACGCGGCATTTCAAAAATCACTCCACCGCACAACATTTCAATATACCACGCGGTCTTTTGAAACACTGTCAGAAGGGGCATCTGATAGATTCCCATGCACGTCAACAGGCTGGCCAAAGCGCCTTTTTTGCCTTTGGGTGCACTCCAAGCATATTTTTGCTTATAAATACACCCATCCTCTAGTTAAAAGGCAACCCTTAAATCCTGAGAAAAGCCATTCTGAAATTCTCTAAGATCACTCTTCTCTATTTCTCTCTCTACATCAACCCACAAGCTGGTCCTTTACAAAATCAGTCTCAAACTGATTTTCTTTCTCATTCTCCCTACAAAAACTTATCAAATCTTCACAAATCTCTCTAAACTCAGAAACCCAATTGATTTTAAGAGTTTGCAGTCCAAATCAACCTTCATTCCTCCATCTTCAAGCACATCCAAACTTCAATCAAAAGGTATAAATAAATTCCTTGGGTTAAACCACGTTTAGCTTTGAAGGGAGCCGATCGAGGCTCTTCTCGGTCTTTTTATACTAAGTTTGGGTTTCAAACGAGCTTCAAAGTAGAAAATAGTCAAAAAACCATAAACTGCACTGGACTCGGTAAATCGTGTGGTATATTACTATACCGTGTCACGCTCTCGATTTTCAACATAAATAATAATCATTTTAATAAATTAAATCCTTACTGAAGTACCAATAATACCCAAATGACATAATTTCCCTTGTTCTCAAAGTTAAATTCAAAAGCTACAATCCTGGCTTGAGACCCTAAGTTATACAAGATACCAAAATAATATTACAGTTTTACATTTGTCATCCTTCCAAATACAACTTTCAAAACAAATGCCAATTGTCGCTTCTTTTATACCTTCGAAACCCATGATCAACAACTACGCAATGCACACCATGGCAACTCCTTTGTTTGGTACCTGAAAATGATAGGTTGAGCTACACTAGCATAATAGAGAAATCTATACTCAAGTTATAAGAAAATACGATGAAGTATGCACTAAACACGAATGAGACTCAACAAGTGAACATGAGATACAAAAGGTGTTATTAAATGAATTATCGAAGTTATAGCTCAGGATTCTAGACGTCTTAGAGATAACCCGAACTATTCACACGTCAACTCCCTCGTTCAATACCACTCACCATAGAGCCTCATTATGTAAAACTTTCCTTTTTGATTTTCAAAACAATTTTGAGAAAAACTCAAGACCATTACGGGTCAAGCTCCGTTGATTTGAGCTTGAATGCCGGAGTCCATTGATTTGTGCCCAAATACCGGATCCGTTGATTCGCTCAAAAATACCGGAGGATTTTTGATAAAATCCTCTTTTAAAAAAAAAAAACTAATTTCTTTCTTTAATAAAAACCTTGTTAGAATCAACCATTCATTCCCTTTTTAACAGCTATAGTCTCAAACAACAGATAGCCCAAACAACAATACAAACTCCTAAAGTCAATTATAATTCTCTTTATCATGCGAGACATTCAACTGTGTTACCACCCTCGTCACAGTGAATTCTCTCCACTTGGGTTTCCGCAGTACCACACTTTGCGTTGCGGGCTCTCTAGAGTCTCCACATTACCACACCTTGCGTTTCAGGACCCTCAATTCAAAATTTACAACTCTTGCAAACACACATGCATTATCAATCCGTATATAAGCAGACATCATTTTTCAAGTTCACAATCGTTCATACATCATCAACAATGTATTACAAAGTCATAAGCATGTCCTATTGTACATTAATAAGTACTTAAGTTCACGTTATTCCTCATAGTCAATCGCGACGCCCTGCGTCACATACTGAACCCACAACACACCACCCACTAGGTTCTAAATGAGAATCTTAAAGAACGAACACCAAAGGAATTTAGAAGGCTCCACGAAATAATACACGAGGGTATAGGTTACCCCACTCTCATCCGGACCTCTAGGCAAGTTTCTATCGTCCAACTAAACATCCCACGTTATACCTTTTAACGTATGATAGTCGACAACCTCTCTATTGTACATTTTTCAATCCACCAATCACCACATCGTACCATAACACCCGACACGGCTACCCCAACTATCCTAACATGCCACAATACCTAACGTGTCTATATCGTTTATCACATCATGCCACAATCATTCCCAAGTACAATCAATCTCATAAGTTGCATTTCGATTAAGTTTTAATCAAGTAAGCTACTACTCTTTCTTTAACGACGGAAGGCCAACGAAACGAGAATAACTTAGGTAAGCCAAAGGAACCAGTTAAGCACACTTGAAATGGGTTTGGAGATGTCAAATAGGTACTAGAAGTGTCCGGGGTTCAAAACAATCGACGGGAGAATAGCAAGAGCAAAACTGGACTTACGAGTCCTGGTATCGATACGCAACAAAGTTGCATCAATACAACATTAACTGTCTAGAAAGATAACTTTGTAGTATCGATATAGCAGAGTTTCGAGTAGCGATTCTGCAAATTTTCAAAGGCTAGCTCAACAACAAAACCCAATGATCCACAGCACGATTAAGGCATAAAATGATAACGTAAACTCATAACAAGAGCAAGAAATCCCTACCTCGAAGTGCATACGCGAAGATCCAACCCAAACACACAAGCCTAGCTTTTGAATTCGAAATCCTCCATGAATACTCCTCTCCGAGCTCTATCCAATGAACCATAAGCTTGAAATCATGTCTGGAGGGTGAAATGGAGGTTAATTGCCATGGGTTTTGGGTTTCGAGGTGGAGTTTCAAGAGAGAAGGTGAGAGAGAGATGAGAGAGAGGCAAGGAGGGAGGGAGAACCGAGAGGTAGAGAGAGAGTGAGATGAGATTTTTGATCCCCTACACACACCCACACACACACCCACCTATTTATACTACCTCATACACAAATCACACTTGCACTCTCTCAACTAACAATCCTATCATTTAAACCACAAATCAAATAAACTCTCAAATTTCTCATTTATGCACTACTTTAACATTTATAAAATTTGTAAACCATTTTCGTAAAATACGGATCTCTACATACCGCGCGGCACATCGTGCTATGCCGTGCGGCACTTTAGTCTCCGATTTTCAGGTTGATCGGTGCTTGTGAAGTCCGAGACATCTTGGGCACATTTCAGAATATTTTCTCACAACAAAAATCATTTCTTTTTGCATTCTGTAAAGTCTTTTGAATATTCCAAAGTGATTTTCAGCATCCCTTCACATGCTAAAACAAATCCAAAAGATCATACAAACTGTTTTTCGGTGCCTAAAGCTAAAACTCATATTTTTTCCTTGACTTTCGGTTCATCACCTGGCATGTGCTAAAAGCCGGTCTGAACATGTCCAAAACAAGGTATCGTACGGCACAGTAGGTATAGCGTGCGGCGTGTTGTTATGCCGCACGGTGTTACATTTTGCAGAAGGCAGTTTCTAATTTGTACAGCTTAGTGTTATTTCATTTTTTGCGCATTATTCATTCATTTGCCATATTGTAGAGTTTGCACCATTGTACACGCTTACGCGTCATATTAAATCTCATGTCCCTTTTCCGTACATGTTTTTCAAAAGTTAAAATTTTCAAACGATATTAAATCCCTCATGTAAAATGCTAAGTAGAGACCGGTTTTACTGGGTGAGCAGGGTGCTTTATAACAAAATCTCTTTCCCGTTCGTAACGTGGCTCCCGAACCCAAAATCTCAACGTTTTCGCTAGACCAAAAGCCTTTCTTTTTAAATCAAGCTCTTGGTTTCTTGGATCATCCATCTCAAAAATCCGGGTGACAACTCTCGAGCGTTTTGGGGAGCCTACACACTTAATTTTTTCGGACTGTTTATATAATAAAAAAATATTGAAAAATTAATACTAGCAATTTGTGAATTTGTGGCCTTCAATTACTTCTGGGCATGAGATTGAGATTGAGGGCCGAAAGTTTTGGAGTGAAATTTATGGGAAATAATCTTTCTTGAGGAGAAGAGAAAGGAGTTTCATATGATTTGAAATTTCAAAAAATTATGCCTTGTTTGGATGGTATTTTGAAAATTTTTTAGTTTGGTTTTGGGGTAATAAGTGGAGAGAAAAATTAGGATAATAATTGGAGATAGAGGTAATGAGTGGACAAAGATAAAGAGAGAAATAAGAATAATGCTTGGAAAGAGAAGAGAAAAATGATAATAATGATTGAAAATAAGGATAATGAGTGTTATTTTGAGTTGCAATTTTTTGAAGTGGATTTTTGCAGAGGACTCAGCTCCAGGCCTGCGGTTGAGGACAAAGAGAGAGAGATGTCAAAGCAAAAAGAAAGATAGAAGGCTAAAATGGTCATTTTCAAAAATGGGTCAGACCGGGGAAAATGTCTTCTCAAATAGTACAAAGTAGAAAGGTTAAAGTGGGACACGTGGCTATGTGTTGTACTGTTAACAGGTGCATGTGTGTGCCCATTAGATGGACCGTTGATGTATTGCAATTTATGATTTAATTGATGTTAATTTTGAATAATTTTATATTAGGCTGTGAAATTTGTTCATAAACAAGTAATTAAGTACATGTGTTCTTTAGTTATTCAATAAAAAACAAAATAAATTCGCATATTATTGTGATATTGGACTCAAAATGTGATCAACTTGTATATTATAGAATACGAAAATAAAAATGATACATTAATACAAAGAACATATATTTTGAATGAGAATTCATTTTTTTTCAGTCCATCATGAGTCGAAATCTTGGCTCCGTCATTGCATTTAGTTAGCTCGATTGGTTAGCCTTGAATATCAGTGCGTTGCTAGTGAGGAGCTTCTCAAGCTTTTATCTAAGACCAAAGGATATACGGGATCCTAAATCCCGGAACGTGAATTAGTTGTACTAGATATAGGGTGAGATGTAACTATGAACATCAAGGGATTCGCTTAAACAATAATGGGTTTATTATTAAGTGCGAAGTGTTCGCATAAGTTCTTTGGCTTTGATATGGAGTAGCGTTGTACCTTATCTATCACGCCCCGCCCCGCAAAACGACACTCATTGTGGGCCCGAGTCGGTGCAATCACATGACATTTCCAAACGCCAACCAAACAATCACTTAACAACAGATATTAACTCAGAATAAACCAGCGAAAGAGTTAACATTAATATTAACAAAGGAGTCGACGTTGTACCCATAACATTACATGCTTGACATACTAAAATACACGACATCCTTGTCACAAAATGAGTCAATAATATGTACAAGACAACTCACTACCACCGACACAATCAACAATCTCAAAGCCAACTTCAAAACGCCGACTGGTAGTGGACAATCCTACGAACCCTGCTATCTGACAATTCAAAGGAAAACCAGGAGTGTATGAGATATAGAATAAATTCAATAAAACTCAACATAAACAACTAACTGAACAACTACAATTCATATTCACAACACATGCAGTGACACGTCTGCCACATCCTATGTACCCAAGGTATTGTGTCCCGCACACCAAGCTCCCATTCACCATAAATAGAACGGCACAGCCCACGACAAGGTGTAACTCACTCCACAAACCTTATACGGGTACAATCAACATACACCAATCACGCACACCAAATAACTAAACCAACCATAGCATGATACACAACCAACATGTTAACATCTTATTGAAGATATAAGATATCAAACACACTCGCCTTTGTATCGACCGAGGTACGCCAAACTTACAGTTTCGGCACCTCCCAATTGGCCAGCTTGACACCTTACCACAAGTTAACCATATCAGTTTATTGAACGCTTAAACATTACAACCAACTCCTGATAACAATCTATAACACCAACAGTAGGTTTAACGATGCTTAACGCATACAAATATGTTCATCTCAAAGACCTAGATGTGTGCCAAAACATACTTGAAGTTCAAACACAACATCTCTCTCAAAAAACTGGTTTGAAATCTTATGACCAGCCTATCGTATTTTGCCTCTAACTTCTTATAGGTTCAGATTCAGATCATAAGACTACCACCATTAGAAAGTAGACTTTCAGTACATAGATTTTTATATAAAATTTGCCCAATATAGAGTCCGGACGACAAAGTTATGCTTGTCCGAAATTACACACATAACTGCCCAAAATTGCAGATTCTGCACATCTATCAATTTTAAATCAAAAACTGATTTAATCTAGTACAAAACAAGCCACAACCCCTACATATTCCAAAAGGCATACGAGTCTAGTTTCAAAATCAATAACCCGTGTGCAAACCTGAAACCCGAGCTAAGAGATATGACCATTTTTCCAAAACGTGTCAATGCAGCAAATACAAAAATTCAGCAGGAACACACTAACTTGTAAAATCCGCCAATACTAGACTATACCTCAACATGATCTAAAATTTGGCACAGATCATAACAACATATCAAAGTTTATCCCTGATTTTTCACTATAAAGGAACCTAGTCAAAATCACCTCCAAACTCAGAAATTCTGTGTAGCAAAGCACAATTTCCAGCAGAACTGTCTGTGTTCGAAAATTCATTAAAAAGCGAATACTCAATACTTTTTAGTGATTCCAATGCCAAAACATCACCAACTTATCAATCTATCAGACTCATATGGACCCATAACCAGAAGGGTTGCTTAACTATAAAAAAAATTGATGAACGACGCAGCTCTGTAAGTTATCTGCTCAAAAACAGGAATCCGACCACAGCTTGATTTACGATTTTTATCTTTTTCTACACTTCTCAGAAAATTTTGAAAATTTAACACAATACAATAGACACACTAATGACCCTTCAATAAAAATACCAGAAATTAACAAGTTTTCTAGATACCTTGAATAATTTTTTGAAGAACAGCCCTGCACCTTAGTTTTTTCCTTCTTCTCATTCCCTTTGCCGCCTCTCTCTCTTGTGTCGGCCGAAACAAGATAGGAATGGGAAGAATATCTGTATACTCTAGAGAAATTATAAGGTGTAACTATACCACCCCTCCACTTATGCAACCACCCAAAACACACACAAGGTCCTCAAACTTCTAATGCATGCAATCTAACCCCGAATCATATAATTCCAATAAAAAGTGAATTAAATATTCAAAATATCCGGAACGGGTATTACATTATCATATGTTTCATTGTTGTCATTTATTCTAAAATCTTGTTTCTCATTTATTTCTGAAATTTTTCTATTAGGCTAGTGTAGCACAATTTTTTATATTTTCAGATACAAATTAATCAAGGGCAGACAGTAGCATGGAGTGCATGACATGTATGGATTAACTTACTTTTGAAAGTTAACCTTCAAGAGTTACCTTGTCATCTTTTATAAATCACATTTTAAAGATGCAAATGTAACCGTAATCACATTTTGCTTGACTATGGATTATTGTAAACAGTACGTCATTCTCCTTTCTTATTCTATACTTATGAGACATTGGCTCGTGGCGGCCTAAAGTGTAATCTTTTGGAATTATAACTCGGTGATATAAGCACAGCAAAATCTTTTGGGGGTACGTATTATGAACGTTAATGTGAGTGTTTCTGTCATGCCCTCGATTTTCAACATAATTAAATAATACATTTCAATAAAAGAGAAACCTCGCATATCAGATACGTTACCCAAAAGAGCTTCCCACCTGTTTAATTTTACAAACAAGTCCTCAAGTTTAGATAATTACAGCTTTAATCAAAGAAAATTCAATAATAATTAGTAACAAAACCATCTTTAACGAAATGAGATTTCCACAAAGATAACAAAATAACAATGATGTCAGCTTCCCAAAAGTCTGTCACTGCCAAGCACACAAATGCATGCAATCTTTTGCCCGTTGTCTGAACCTGAAAAGAAAGATTTGGTTGAGCTACACTAGCCCAGTAAAAAATTCTATTCTCAAGCTATATGTAATTTGAATGAATTATACACTGAGAAGGAATGAGTATGGACCGATGCACCCATAGTACAAGTGACTACCAACAAGTTGCAAATTATCGCATAAGGGTCCTAGACTCCACATCAATATCACTAGCTGTTTACTTCTTTAACTAAAACAATACTAAACTCACGTCGTTCCACATTTGTCTATAATCGATTCATAAACATCTTATTATTCGTCTTACAGTACAACAATTGTTCTCGTGTCCACATTGATCTTCGTCAAACCCCTTTGTTGCAAAACTTTCCTTTTATTTAGATCTGGTGTTTCCCATCAAAGATCACTGGGGTCACCTCGGGTCTAGTTCCCTCAAGCGCAGGGTCACCCCGAGTCTATTCCCTCAATAATAGTAATAATCGGTAGGGGTCACCTCGGGTCTAGTTCCCTCAAGCGTAAGGTCACCCCGAGTCTTTTCCCGCAATAGCAATAATCAATTGGGTCACCTCGGATCTAGTTCCCTCGCGCGCAGGGTCACCCCGAGTCTATTCCCTCAAAACGACCACTTGGGTCCCATCTTACACTTTTCATAATCGTCATCATTTCATAATCCATTTCATCATCAATCTACTGATTGTACCACAAAACTTCAATCAATCATTACTTAACTCCCCGAATGTACACGTTCATGCCCTTTTCATTTGTTTACGCCTTTTACATCTGACATAGCGTATTAAACCCATACGTATAATCCTACCATACCTTATCTATTAGTTTCTACACTTGAACCTCATAGAGAGAGTATCAAAAGGATTAAAAAACTTAACGAGTCGTAAGGACACAAGTTATTTTATCATCTCAAACAATTCTTCCTCACATCGAGTTTCACTTCAAGCATTCTAAACAATCTACCAATCCATTACGTTGATTACATCTCAAACCGTTCCTAACTGTCATCCGTATCAAGACTCCGACTAATTAATTAATACAAGCCTTCTTCTTTAAGCATACCTCAATACCACACATCCTCACGGTACCTCTATGTACACCCCCGTACCTTCACAAGCCACATAATAACTCATAACTAGACTAGACGAGTCCCGGTTATCTGGTTTCCATACTCGGAGTCCGTAAAGCATGTACTAAAGGAATCTAAGAATTTTACGAGTCGAGAGACAAAACGAATTGCAATACTACTCGCCGAATCCCTAGACATGTTCACTCTAGTCCATTGGATGCCACTCTAAGTGAGAAACGAGTAATACTCTCCAAAACACTTGGAATGATGCGATAACAAACTCATTAGGGTCAATGAAAGGCTTCGACATATGAGTTGAAAGATATAGGGAAGCAGCTGAAAGATACTGCAGCAACTCAAAGAAGCAGCTGAAAAAGGAAGCAGCTAAAAAGGAAGCAGCTCAATCTCCTACCGGTAGGCAAGCAAGTCCTACCGGTAGAACTTGCCCTACCGGTAGCAGCTCAATCTCCTACTGGTAGGCAAGCAAGTCCTACCGGTAGAACTTGCCCTACCGGTAGGTGGAAAGTCCATACCGGTAGAAACTGGAAACAGAAAAGTCCTACCGGTAGAATTTGCCCTACCGGTAGCAGCTCAATCTCCTACCGGTAGGCAAGCAAGTCCTACCGGTAGAACTTGCCCTACCGGTAGGTGGAAAGTCCCTACCGGTAGAAACTGGAAACAGAAAAGCCAAAATACAAATTCGTACCTGACCTACCGGTAGGCAAGCATGTCCTACCGGTAGAACTTGAATATGTAGAGCAGCTTTTGAGCTGCTGCTATATGTTTGAGCTGGTTGGAGAAATTTCTCAATCGTTCTACCGGTAGGTAAAAAGCTCCTACCGGTAGAGAAAAGGTTTTCTGGTCAAAGCAAAAATGTTCTACCGGTAGGGAGGACAAGCCTACCGGTAGGAATACTGGAAAACAGCCGATTCTTACAACAACAACAGAATTCCAATCCAAACTTAAACACGATATTACAAGCACGATCTCAAGCACAAAATCACCCATAAAACATATAAAGAGATGTCGAATTCCCTACCTCGAGTCCGGAAGGTGAAACCTCGAAGAGAGTGCAAGCCCTAGACTCTGAAACCTTGAATTTGGCCGAATACTCCTGTCTGAGCCAAACCCAACGAACTACGAGCTCCAAATCACGCGTAGAAGGTGGAATGAAGGCTAATCTTCATGGGTTTTGAATTTTGGAGATGAGAATTTAAGAGATGGAGAGAGAGAGCCGGGAGAGAGAGGAAGAACGGGAGAGAAAATGAGATGGGTTATGGGAATTATTTTCCCCTGGCACACACACTTATACACACATGCACCTATCACACTAACACCCACATCTTTCAAACATTTGCACATTCAACCCACAATTATAAATTTCATATTAATCCATTATTTGTCCACTTATAAAACGTTAAAATTTAAAAGAAATTTACGGGTCTCTACAGTTTCATTATAGAAAATTATCATTATTTACATTTAACATCGAAGGCGTGACAACTCCTAATTAGGAAATTTAATCAAACATTGCATTGCCAAGTGTGGGTATGTAGCTAGGGGTGGAGCAATTGTGGGGCCAGATGGGCTCCGGTTCCATCCTTTTTTCTTTTTCTTTTTTTATATAAATAAGTGTTAAATATTATTTTGGTTTATATTAGGTCTCGTTCTGTTAAGTTTCTTATTTTTTAAATACTTAGACTCTGTTCCGCTAAGGAAAACAAATAAGTACTTATTTTTTGAATTAAATGTGATGTGTTAGTGAGAGAATGACTCGTCTCATGAAGTGGAAAATGAGTACTTAAAAAATAAGAACCTTGACAGAACGGGGTCTTATTTTCCGCTTTACGAGACATATCATTCTCTCACAATAAATCACCTTTTAGCTAGTGGAACACACCCTAGTAAACTACTCTATTGCAATTTATGATTTAACTGATGTTAATTTTGAATAATTTCAAATTAGCCTATGAAATTTGTTTAAAAACTCTCATAAACAAGTAATAAATATGATGTACTTATTGGGAAATGCTACGGTACACACCCCGTACCATATGCACCCGCATAACCAAACCATTGAGAGGCGTAACCAAATTATTGAGAGGCATAACCAAACACTTCCTTCAATTGTTATGTCTCTCAATGGTTTAATTATACGGGTGCATATGGAACGAGGTGTGTACCGTAGCATAACTCAATAAAAAAAGCAAAATAAATTTGCATATTATTGTGGCATTGGACTCAAAATGATTGACTTGTATATTATTATTATAGGATACGAAATACAAAAGATATATTAATACAAAGAGCATATATCTTGAATGAGAATTCACCTCTTTGTTCCATCCATCTCGAGTCAAAATCCTGGCTTCATCTAAATTAGCAACAAATTGCATGGTTGATTGGATGACAAGTGGTCACTATGAGCACAACAGCGTATTTGGATCTTGAACTAACAATAGAATTTGTGGAGGAGAACGAAATTAAAGTAAATCCTTAATTAACTTTTATTATTTGTTGTCTTGAAAATCTCTCCACGAATTCAAGCTGATTCAAACGAAACGTGAACACAACATTTAGAAGTGACGATTAGAGTAGGAAGAAAGAGTAAAAATAATAATGAAAGGGTTAGTTGTTATACCAAATAGATCCTACGAAATGCATCACCAGTTTACTTTACAGGCCGTCCATGCAAAACTAACAAGTCAACATAATATAATGAAAGCGGGGAATCACTACCATGGTTTCGAACCCATCCTCATTCTACTATGGTTTATTGTAAGGTTGTTTGGTATCGCATCGGCCGCTACGTAATCCGATTTCAAATTTTCGATACCGTTATTTACTTACTTATTGGTCGATACAGTCCGGTATATATATATGACCATACATATCACCGATACCGTTGTATTTTCTGATACCTTAATTTTATACCCAACTCCACATGCTTCATGCTTTGAGTCGTATATATATCTTATCCATAGCTAGTCCTAAGCTCAAATAAAGTCCGGATTTGTTTTCTTGTTGGACTTTTTTAAAATTTTTATTGAAATCTGGTCCATACTTTTATTCTATTTTAGTTTCTCTTGTGGAGACGAATGCTTGTTCCCATTGTGATGAAAAAGCTGATAAAAATTTCACCAAGTTCCAAAAGTACCCACAAAATAATAAACTCAATCAAGAGTAAAAACTGAATTGAAAGCTCAAGTCGTATAAGACAAAACGGTTTGCTTCGATGATAGTATTAAAGATGTAATCTTAATACAACTAGCTCTGTAAAAAGCTCAAAACTTGGTACTCAAACCTGAATCCTCCTGAATCCAAATAGTGTGAGAGGGAGCTGTTTACCACTAGGTTACCATGCAACCCTGGGGGTTCAAGGACCTTGTTTATGAACTTTGAAGGTATCACTCTGTGGAGAGGATAGATTTGGTTTCAATCACCAAATAAGATCAAAGTTCGTTGAAGAATATGGATGTTCACTCAATAATTGAGGAAAATGACTGTTTCATTCATTTGAACAATGGAATTATCTTAATTAGGTGGGACTAATTTGCATAAAGCAGAGGAGGAGTGTAACCAACATTACAATTACAAGTACAGTACTGAACACAATTCACATAATTGAGTTGAGTGTCAATCAAGACTGAAAAGGCAGGCAGGCAGGCCACTTGAGTTTTGGTGTAGGCAATAGTGCAATAGGCAGCCACTTTTATTAAAATAGCACACAGAGGCTACAAAAGGACACCAGTATTTGGTAACTCAATCCAATACTTGTCATAACTACTAATAAACATAACTTCTACAGTACTATATATAAAAGCCTTGATTTCATTTTTTAAAAGGCAATGATTTGAAAACGATTAAGTGGGCAGGAAGTTTCGGTCAAGAAAAGATAAAAAATAGTAGAAAGTTGGTTGCATACGTGGGGTGTATAGGGGACCGAGTTGACTAGGTAATAAGACTTTACAACTTACCTGTTCCTTCCCAGACCCAGTACATGAATTTCCACAAGCAGAGCCAAAACTGGGAATCCAACCGATCTCTTTCTGAGTAGGGAGGGAGGGAGTAAGTACTCGTATTGAGCTAACAAACACACCATGAAAACAAGCAAACCCACGAAAACCTCATTCTCATCATCCCCTTGTCGGTCATTCAACCACTGTGTATATATCTTCTCCTATATATGTAACCCTGCCCCGTAGAGATCTCTATTCATCGATCATGCCTCACTTTTATATATATATATATACAGTCCCCTTCCTATGAGGGCTTCCTCATTTTAAGCAAAATGCGGACCTCCCCTTTTCTCCCCTTTCCCGATCAAATTTCGATGATCCGAGCCGCTCAATGTGTTCAGAACGTGATTTTAAGGGTACCCGCGAGAAATCAGCAAAAAAAAAGACCGGGAAGGGCTTAAACTGAGCAGTTTTTATTAGAACCGTTCGATAAAATACAAACAAAAACTGCTCGGATCAAGCCCTTCCCGGTCATTTTTTTTGCTGATTTCTCGCGAGTACCCTTAAAATCACGTTCTGAACATATTGAGCGGCTCGGATCATCACAAATTGGTCGGGAAAGGGGCGTCCTTAACTTAATAAGTTAAGGAAGCCCTTATTAGAAGATTTGTGTATATATATATATATATATCATTCTTATAAGGACTACCTTATTTTAATAAAATGCGGACTTCCCTTTCCCAATCGAATTTCGATGATCCGAGCCGCTCAATGTATTCAGAACGTGATTTTAAGAGTACTCGCGAGAAATCAGCAAAAAAAAAGACCGGGAAGGGCTTCATCCGAGCAATTTTTGTTTGTTTTTTATCTAACAGTTTAAATAAAAACTGCTCAAATCAAGCCCTTACCGGTCATTTTTTTGGCCGATTTCTCGCGGGTACCCTTAAAATCATGTTTTGAACATATTGAGCGGCTCGGATCATTGAAATCAGATTAGGAAAGGTGAGAAATGGGTAGTCCGCATTTAAGGCCCTCATTTTAAGGTCCTTACTTGAAGATTTCTATATATATATATATATATATATATATATATATATATATATATATATATTTATATAAACCGAGGGCAACTTTGGTCTCATGAGCTCTGTTAACTTCCATGAGACCAATGCATACACGATTTTACTCTGACTTTAAGGGAGTCTGCCTTGTTTAGTGGACGGATAGATCGGTCCCATTATGATTAAGCATGTACCAATGAAACTGAATAAGAAAATTAGCCTTTTTGTACTATCTCTCGTACATGCAATTGGTTACTAAACATTGGTTTTTTTAAAAGGTTCTCTACCCCTTGTTGACCTCTTGTCACTTCTTCTTTATTATTAAAAAAAAACACACTCTCTCTCTCTCCAAACGTTCACTTATTCCTGCATCACCCCCTCCCCTCCCCTCCCAATGGAACAGTAGTTCGGTGGTGTCATTAATAGATTAATAATACTACTAGCACACAACTCTCATACTCGATCACACACTTTATCTCTTTGCTGTCGCTTATTTCAAGGGTCCATTAAAAGCCTCTACAATTCCCCAAAAACTTCCGACCCAAACATGTACACCCATAATAACTACATGCAGCAGCAGCACTGTCAAAACCACAGAGCTACATGCACAGTACTCTCAAACACCGCGTCTTCTCCCCACCGCCCAAGACTAACCACCATCCTCTCAACTCTACAATCATCAATTTCCTTTTAAATGCCCACAAAACAAACCAACTCATCATCATCCTATTCCTTTCCATGCAAAAACATCAGAAAAAAGAGGCCAAATACTATTCATGCTAACCCTCTCTTCTCTCTTCATGTGTCCTTGAGACCTTGTTCCATCTTCTTTCTCTCACTTCAACCCTAGAAGATTAGAAAATGACTCCTGTGAAAGGGTTTTTCTCTCTTCTTCTTGTAGTCCTCTTGATTTGCATCCTTTCATGTGATTCAGACTCATCGACTGATCTAAAGACCCTTTTAGAGGTGAAAGAGTCTTTCAAAGACCCACAAAAGGTATTCTCTGACTGGGCTAAGTCCAACCCAAGTTTCTGTTCATGGACAGGCATTTCCTGCTCCACTGGTGGACTGGTGGTGGGTCTCAACCTTTCCGACTCGTCACTCGGCGGGTCAATCCCACCAGCACTCGGCCGTCTAAACGACCTACTCCACCTTGATCTTTCCTCTAATCAACTCATTGGTCCCATTCCACCAACTCTCTCTAACCTTTCTTCTTTGGAATCCCTGCTCCTCTTTTCCAACCAACTCTCCGGTCCCATCCCAACTCAACTCGGCTCGCTTTCGAACCTCCAAATCCTCCGCATCGGCGACAATGGGCTCACCGGCCCAATTCCGGCCACGTTTGGCAATCTTGTAAACTTGGCCGTTCTTGGGTTGGCCTCTTGCGGTCTCACTGGGCCCATACCTCCGCAGCTTGGGAACCTTTCCCAGCTTCAGAATTTGATTTTGCAGCAAAACCAACTGGTGGGTCCCATTCCGGCTGAGGTGGGGAACTGTTCTAGCCTGCTTGTTTTCACTGCTGCTGTCAATGGACTCAACGGTTCAATCCCATCAGAGTTGGGTCAACTCATGAATCTACAGCTTCTTAACCTCGCCAACAACTCACTCTCTGGGGAGATTCCGGACCAGATTGGTGACCTGAGTCAACTCGTTTATCTCAACTTCATGGGGAATCAGCTGGATGGTTTGATCCCAAAGTCATTGGGAAAATTGGGTAATCTTCAGAATCTTGATTTATCCTCGAACAAGCTAAGTGGCGAAATCCCAGAGGAGTTTGGGGAAATGGGTCAACTTGTTTACTTGGTCTTGTCAAGCAACAATCTTTCTGGTGGTTTACCAAGAACTATATGCTCAAACACAACCAATTTGCAGCATGTCATGTTGTCCGAAAACCGATTTTCTGGAGAAATACCAGTGGAATTGAGTGAGTGCCAGTCAATGTTGCAGCTTGATTTGTCCAACAACACACTCAATGGCTCAATTCCAGTGGAGATTTATCAGTTAGTTGATTTAACTGATCTCCTGCTCCACAATAACACCTTGGCCGGTTCGATATCTCCGTTGATAGCAAACCTCAGTAATCTCCAGACACTGGGGCTGTTTCACAACAATTTGGAAGGAAATCTGCCTAAAGAGATTGGAATGCTTGGAAATCTTCAGACGCTGTTTCTCTATGAAAATCAATTCTCAGGGGACATCCCTATGGAGATTGGAAACTGCTCCAGCTTGCAAATGATTGACTTCTACGGAAATCATTTCAAAGGGAACATCCCAATTACCATGGGAATGCTGAAGGAACTGAATTTCCTTCACCTGAGAGAAAATGATCTCTCAGGCAAAATTCCCGCCACTTTGGGCAACTGCCATCGACTGAATATCCTTGACTTGGCTGATAATCGTCTCTCTGGCGAAATCCCACCAACATTTGGGTACCTCCAAGCTTTACAACAGCTCATGCTTTACAACAATTCTCTAGAAGGTAATCTCCCCATTGAATTAACCAATGTTGCAAACTTGACAAGAATAAATCTCTCAAACAATAGATTCAATGGTAGTATAGCTCCCCTTTGTGCCTCTACTTCTTTTCTTTCTTTTGACGTCACAAACAACGCATTTGCTGATGAAATTCCTTCTGAGATCGGAAATTCACCTTTGCTCGAAAGGTTGAGATTAGGAAACAATAAGTTCATTGGGAAAATCCCTTGGACATTGGGAGAAATCCGGGAATTATCTCTGTTGGATATTTCTGGGAATTCTCTCACTGGATCTATTCCTGCTGCACTTTCTTTGTGCAAGAAACTAACCCACCTTGACCTAAACAACAATCATCTCTCGGGACCGATTCCGTTGTGGTTGGGTAGTTTGCCTCAGTTGGGTGAGTTGAAGCTCTCATCCAATCAGTTTTCTGGGATTCTTCCCATTGAATTATTCAATGCCACCAATCTTCTGGTGCTCTCTCTTTGTGAAAATTCGCTTAACGGAACTCTCTCTCCTGGGATTGGGAAACTTGCATCCCTCAATGTCCTTAATCTCGAACATAACTACTTTTCGGGATCCATCCCCCCTACCATAGGAGAGTTAAGCAAGCTTTATGAACTTCGACTCTCCGGCAACAGTTTCAGTGGGGAAATACCAATTGAGATTGGACAGCTCCACAATCTTCAAAGCATTCTAGACCTCAGCAATAACCACCTCACTGGCAAAATCCCACCTTCTATTGGAACACTGTCGAAACTCGAAACTCTCAACCTATCTCACAATCGATTGGTGGGGGAAATCCCTCCACAATTCAGTGCAATGAGTAGTTTGGGCGGGCTTAACCTCTCCTACAATGATCTTCAAGGCAAACTGGACAAGCAGTTCTCACACTGGCCACCGGAGGCATTTGCAGGAAACTCACATCTCTGCGGAGCCCCTCTTGAACACTGCAAAAACACCAAGTACAGGAATCAGCAGTCCGGTCTAAGAGAAATAGCAGTGGTAGTGATTTCAGCTATTTCAACTATAGCTGCGATTGCTCTATTGATAATAGGGGTTGCCTTCATCTTCAAGCACAAGCGAGGAGAATCCTTTAGGAGAGCCAGTGAAGTGAACAGTTACTCTTCCAGTTCATCCCAAGTGCAGAAACGACCTCTCTTCCGAAACGGTACTGTCAAGCGGGATTTCAGATGGGAAGATATTATGGTAGCTACAAACAATCTGAGCGATAACTTCATTGTTGGGTCAGGCGGGTCTGGAACTGTATACAAAGCTGATTTGATCACTGGAGAGACAGTGGCAGTTAAAAAGATACCAAGGAAAGGTGATCTTCTGCTGGATAAAAGCTTTGCGAGAGAAGTTAAGACGCTTGGGAGGATAAGGCACAGGCACCTTATGAAGCTATTGGGATACTGCAGCAACAAAGGGGGAGGCTCAAATCTTTTGATATATGAGTACATGGAGAATGGAAGTGTATGGGATTGGCTTCATCAGCAACCAGTGAACGGGAAGAAGAAGAAGACCCTTGATTGGGAACCAAGGCTCAGGATAGCAGTGGGATTAGCTCAGGGAGTGGAGTACCTCCACCATGATTGCGTGCCTAAGATCATTCACAGAGACATTAAATCCAGCAACATATTGCTGGACTCTAACATGGACGCACACTTGGGGGATTTTGGGTTAGCAAAAGCGCTCGTGGAGAATTACGACTCGGTAAATACTGAATCAAACTCATGGTTTGCTGGATCCTATGGTTATATCGCTCCAGGTAACGAAACTGATTTCTACCTTTGAATGTCATTGACAGATTCATTTTTTGATATTTGGTATTTCTAACAAATTTTTTGGTTCGGTTTCAGAGTACGCCTATTCTTTAAAGGGAACAGAGAAGAGCGATGTTTACAGCATGGGTATTGTTTTGATGGAGCTTGTTAGTGGAAGAATGCCTACCGATGGAACTTTTGGAGTGGATATGGATATGGTACGATGGGTTGAGACACGCATCGAAATGCAAGGAACCGACCGTGAGGAGCTAATAGATCCTGCGCTGAAGCCATTGATGCCCTATGAAGAATGTGCTGCGTACCAAGTTCTGGAAATAGCACTGCAATGCACAAAAACTGCCCCAGCAGAGAGGCCATCCTCCCGGAAAGCATGTGATCTCCTCCTCCATGTATTTAACGATAGAGTGTTGTATTCTGAGAAGACAGGTCTAGATCCATATGCATAGTCAATGAAATCAAATTAGTTTCGGAAAATTGTATTCAAGCATATCGTGTGAATAAAGAGAACAGTCAACACAACCAACTTCTCTTTCCTATCTTGTTTTGCTAAATGTCTTAGAACTAAAGACTATACTCATTGCTCAGATTTCTTGTTGATTTCACAAACGAAGAAGTAAGAAAATCAAAAGAAACATGTCCTGTTGTAAGAATCGAAGGCATCGATCACACCTTCCAGTGTCACGGGGGCAGTTTCATACCATGATTACCATCAGTTTGGATTGATGCAAACTGTTAGTAATATTTGAATTAGTGGTATCACTTTAGTGGCCAATAGACATATCAGCCGACAATATATGTCAAATAAGCTCATTTTAGGCAAAAAGATAAAAAGGCTAGTACACTCTCACTTGCCTACCATGCGTGAGTCACCACTAAACAAGCTTAATTATGTCAAGTTACTGAGTCCTCGACAATACAGAGTTGCACAGTACAGCACCATTCTTGCGAATAACTGATGAGGCAAAGAAAACCAGCATATACCAATGTGCATAATTGAAAAGGGTGTTGCATCGAAGCATATATTGCTTTCAACAATAATATTTATTGAGGTACAAACAAGTTCAAAGTATGTGCTTTGAAATGCCAACAGTGAGCAGGAGTTCAAACAACCTCATAAACAAAGAACAAAAGATAGTTTAATCAAACAAGAGTCTACAACCCAAGTATAATCTGGTTCACAAGCCACGTTCTCAGGAAAGTGAATGACACGTCTCAAGATGCTTCATTTCACACCACCCAATTGCTAATCGCCTAATCCTCATCTTCTGCAGTTAAAAAAGTCGCAATCCATTCAGAAGAGAAAGTCAAAAGAGAAACAAAGGATTTGAAAACACAAATGGTACTAGGATAGACAATGGAAATTTATGAACCAATTCATGTCTACTTATAAAAATACTAGCCAACCCGTACGAAGTACAGAAGACGAAACACCACAAAATCAAACTTCAGAATGCTACAATACGAACAAAACCAAATATTTGACAAACCGTAATCTGTAATAAGATTACACCAAATGCCAGTATCAAAGAAACATATTCAAGCATTTTTGTGCCATGGCTAAGTGAAAATGAGAACAGATGCACTTGTCAACTCTGCAATAAGGGGGGAAAAAAAAAGTGAAGAAACGTGAAGTATATATTATCAGGACGTAGAAGGTGTGACAAGCAAGTAAGCTCAGGGTGGATGTAAAACCTCTGATTTTGTCCTTGCAACTTTAGAGAATAGGTTTCTACAGATCATGGAATGAAGAAATGGTGCTGTCAGAACCATCTTCGGAGCGCTGAGATAATATGGTTGGGAAGAAAAGTTTTAGAATGATGGGATGGGGCTTTGTCGGCTCTCGAAGACGTGGCTCTAGAAGTATAAACAACAATCCCAGAGGTGGTTCTTATAGAGGCAGCTCAAGAAAAATTCCTATTTGGGAAATGTTACACAAATTTCACCAGAGGAAGTTGTCCAAAATTGCTAAAGATAATTGTCAGCAAGACAACGAACAGATCACCTCCACTACGGTCAACGATCTGTTTGCTTGTCGAGTTATGGGAAGTAGACGAGAACTGCAGCCTTAAACAATTTCAACAAGTTCAGGAGGATTTCTTGGTGCGATTGGACCATATCAACTATCAAGCCAAAGAAGAAGTAATCAAATTATGACGTATTTTATTTGGAAGCTTTTATTTAGGAATAGTATTATTTATTTGGAGATCTCATTCGGTGCTACTTGTTTTGCATATTCCTAATTTAGTTTTGGTAAGATCTGATTTCTATGTCCTTATATTAGATTCACCGGCTTACGTTCTGGACAATTGTTATAATGATGGCCTTGTTTGCCACAACTCTAGCACTAGTTAGTTGTTCGTTGGCGTGAGGATTTTGATTTCTTGTCACATCTCTGTTGGCAGAATTTGTTCCTTGATTAGTCCCCCTTAGGTTGGTTTGTTGGAGCTGTTGATTGAATTCACTTTGCCTTTTCAAAAGTCGGGAAAGGAGTTTCAGTATGGTTCTTGCATTACCCTGAATATGTCGGGTTCGAGAGCCATGTTATGGGCTTCATCTACAGACCACAATACTTGCAAGTTTGCAACCCAATCCTCTCTCTAATTGTCGGCTTCAACCCATTCAGATATCTGGCTTCCTATTGTCCCTCTGACTCATTCAAATTATTACGATCTGCAAGGCGAGTAAATTCACCCGTATAATCCAATACAGACCTAGAGCCTTGCAAGCAGTTCTGATAAGAGTAGAACATATATTGCTCATAGTCAGGCAGCAGAAACCTATCCACAAGGAGTTGTTTCATCCTTCGCCATGTTCAGATTGGATCATTTCCTTGCCTAATCAGTTCCTCTGCGACTGGTCCCACTTGTAAGCGACCATCTTCACCGTTTTTGGTTCAGGAGCCTCCATCATTCCAAAGAAGCTCTCCACCTCAGAGATCCAATCAATGCACTCTTCAATGTGTATATTGTTGTCTCCCAATCACTTCGCATGTGGAATCTAACCCACGATCACCGTCAATAGGGTTTACTCCTTCGTTTTGTGCCATTGAGCCAGGAGAATCCATGCTCTAATACCACTGGACACAGCAGAATAAACATGAAGGCTAGATAGTGTTATACCCAAGAGATAAAACACTCAAAGCCACGAGTACAACTTGAAATCCAGAAGGAAAAAGAGAGAAACTCTAGAATTTTTATTGAATGAGAGATTGAATTTGCCCTTAGGCTTACATCCCTTATTTATGCTAGTAGGCATCCTAACAACAAGGAAATTACTTAGAGTGGAGACCAAGCAAAGCCGTACTTGGAAACAAAGAATATAAGATAAAGGAAATATAAATCATATCTTACCAACACTAATTTAGGAATGTGCAAAACAAGTAATAAAAAATTGATCTCAGATCCATTAAGTGAATTTCATAAGCCCACAAGTCCACCTATTTGTTTTGTAAGGTGTCAAGTCCAATTTAAAAAGTTCATAATAGGACCAGTCCACTCCCTAGGGCAGAGGCCTTGGGTAGGGTAGGATACCCTAGGGTTTAGGCACTTTCATAGAGTTTTAGGGTGCACTCTCCTATTATAGGGTAGGGTATCCTAGGGTTTAGGCACTTTCATAAGGTTTTATGGTGCACTTTTCTATTATAGGGTTTCAGTGATTTAGGCACTTTCATGGAGTTTAGAGTTTTAAGAACTTTCATAGGGTACCCTAGGGTTTAACTTAGCGGACTTGTGGGCTTACAAAACTAATAGGTGGACTTGTGGGCTTATGGAATCTCTATAGTGGACCTATCACCAAATCTCCCAACAAGTAACACTAAGTAAGATCTCCTAATAATACTATTTCTAAAAAAAGCTTCCAAAATAAAATACTTCACAAGCTATGAAGCACCGACACCTCTAAAAGTCGAGGTATCGCAGTGTCAGACACGGGGACACCGCGGGATACGTACGGGACACGCCACGTGGCGTGTCCCATAATTTAATTTGAATTTTTGACGGGGACACCGCGGGGACACGGCTGGGACACCACGGGGACACGGATGGGGACACCGATGGGGACACGGCAGGGGCCAAACTGTAATTTTTTAAAAACTTTTGGAGACCAAATTGTAATTTTTGAAAAAATTAGGGGTCAAACTGTAATTTTTTAAAATTAAATTTGGGGCCAAATTATAAATTTTTTAAAATTTCTGGGTGCTAAAATATAATTATTTATTTATTTATATATATAAATAAATAAATAAATATACACGTGGCGTGTCCTCGGCCGTGTCCGTATCCCCATTTTTTTAGAATTTCCGTGTCCCGGTGTCGGTTTCATGTCCGTGTCCGTGTCGGTGTCCGTGCATCATAGTTCACAAGTGATCATTTCTTCTTCGACTTGAAACGGTTCAGTTGTTCCAAGAAATCCTCCACAACTATATCCCTTGCCGAAAGACATCCGACCCATCTCATGTGTCTAGATTGGTCATTCAAGACATTGTGCACTTGCATGACGTACCTGAATCCATAACTTCTGATCATGATTTGAAGTTCCTTAGCCACTTTGGGTGACTCTAGGGAAGAAGTTTGACACTTCAGTAAAGTGAGTTCTACCACACACCTCCAGAGGGTCAAATAGAGGTGACTAATCAGTCCTTGGGAAACTTAATTCGAAGCATTTGCATTGACAAACCAAAACAATGGTATCATGCACTGCCACAAGCTGACTTTGCATACAATAGTGCAATTCATAGTTCATAGTGCCACTCAGAAATCACCTTTATCTTTGGTATTCATAGTGCACTAATAGGTCCAACTTTCAAAAGCACTCTAAGTCGTCTCGCAAATCATGAATACCCCGCGTCTTTGCCCAACAACTTTAAATGAACCCACTCCTAGTAATGAAAAGAAAAAGACCAACTATTCTGAGGTGTTCTCCTCCAATGCATGGGGCAAAAAGGCGTGAAAAGCGTACACCTCTGTATGCCTCGAATGGATAGGCAAACGCTTTTATGGTTCTCTGCCCAAGAATCAATGCCCAGAGGCATTTTTGTTGTGCCTTGCCTTGAGGCGGGTGAGGCCCGGAATTGCCTTTGAAAACATTGGTTGAAGTAGAGGCCCTGGCTAAGTAGGTTCAGGCAGTATAATAGGAGGTAAAAAAAGAAGTTGATAGAGAACAATGCCATGTACAAAGAAGCTACTGACAAGAATACGCGTGTCAAAGTTTTCAAAGAGGGTAATTTTGTGATGGTCTTTTTCCAGAAAGAGAGGTTTCTTGTGGGTACCTACTACGAGCTGGAATCAAGGAAGTATGGTCCATATAAGGTCCTTAAGAAGATTAATGGCAATGCTCATATGATTAATCTCCCCAAGGATATGACGATTTTAAAGATTTTTAATGTTGCTGATTTGTTCGAGTACTTTGCTGAAGGACCGCTCTATCCAGATTTGAACTCAAGTCGAGTTCTCTCCAAGTAGAGGGGACTGATGTACAGCAAGTTACAGACGATTTCTTGTAGCAATTGGACTATATCAACTCCCAAGAAGAAATAATCAATTATGGAGTATTTCATTAGATCTTATTTAGTGCTACTTGTTTTGTACATTCCTAATTTAGTTATGGTAGGATTTGATTTCTATTTTCTTATAGTCTCGGTTTCCAAGTATGCCTTCGCTTGGTCTCCACTCTAAATAATTTTCTCATTGTTAGAGTATCTACAATGGCATAATCAAAAGTAATAGGTTTCTAAAGTTAATGTTGGTGCAAAATATGCCACACAATGGTATAATCAAACTTAGCAACCTCCTTAGAAATAATCAAATTTTGGGCTTTGGATAATCAAAAGTAGCAACTTTTCGCCAATAACCAAATTTAGTAAACCCTACATATTCTCAATCAAATACACCCATCATTACAAGAAAATGTTATCTCTCCTCCATTCCCCCAACACCCCAACAATATTTTTCTATAAAGCACCAACACATCTAAAGGTTGAAGTGTCGCTGTGTCCGGACAAGGGGGCATCTGACATGCCACGACGCGTGTCCAATAATTTAATTTAAATTTTTGAGGGGGACGTGGCTGGGGACACGGGGGGACACCGATGGACACAGTGGGGGTCAAACAATAATTTTTTAAAATTTGCGGGGGTCCAACTGTAATTTTTACAAATTTTTGGGGGCCAAACTTCTATTACTTAAATATATAAATAAATAAATATACACGTGGCTTGTCCCCCGCCGTGTTCGTGTCTCTATTTTTTTAAAATTTCCATATTTGTGTCTGTGTCCGTGTCCATATCCATGCATCATAGATATTTTCAAAAAAAATAAATGACTAAAAAAACAGTTTTTATACCAAAAATAATTGTTCTTTTTTTCAAAACCTTTTGCTATATAAAACTATTTTTTCAAAAACTGTCAATACAAAAAAACTTTTTTTTTTAACTTTTTTTTTCAAAATAAATTTCAAAAATTATTTTCTATTTCTAATAAATAGTTTTATTAGTTTAAAAACTAATTTTGAAAAATTATTTTCTATGTTCACAGTTTTTAATTTTTTGTAATTTGAAAAGGTGATGTGACAAATTTTGGTTATCCAATTTTGATTATATTATGGTGGACCTTTACATTGCTAACCCTAGCAATCTTTTAAATGGATAATCAAAAACTGATAAGCAACTTTATCCATTTTTTATTATGTCATTGTGGATACCCTTAGGACACCTACTAGTATAAATAGGAGAGTAAGCCTAAGTAATCCCCCAACTAATCAATTAAATTAACTAACTTAATCAATATTAATCCCTTTGCCAACTACCACATATCTTCAGCTAAAATGCCAACTACCACCCATATTCAGTGGCGTAACATCAATACATGCTTTAGTTGCACCTCTCGCTATTCCCTCCATTTTTCTTTCTATCACTCTCAACGCTCTTTCTAGTGTATTTGTTCGATAAACATATATGTACTTTCTCCCCACGTGTCAGTTTGGACGGCGTTATTTTCTACGCCAAATTTTGATGAAGTCAAACGATAGTTTCTTTGCTAGGGTTGGAATACGAACTTGAAATTTACCATAGTTGAATATACAATTGGTTCATGTTCAGTTTTAGGGTAATCGTAATAGGGAGAAAACCCATTAGGGTTAATTTCATTCAACATAAAATATATATACAAAAGCTATATAATAATTGCACTACGGTCCTAGATACTTAAACTAATTACATGATAAGACACATAATTACACTAGATACAAATAGATCCATCATCTAACACTCCCCCTCAAGTTGGTGCGAAGATATCAATCAAGTCCAACTTGAATACAATGGAATGAAAACTTTCTACCCAGCCCTTTTGTAAATATATCAGCTAACTGATCTCCAGATCTCACAAACGGCATACATATCAACCCTCGTTCAGTCATGCTGAACGGGATTATGAGCAATGTTAATGACAGCTTTATTATCGCAATAGAGTTTCATCAGAACACTGACAGCAAACCCCAAATCACGTAACAAAGTTTGGAGTCATAAGAGCTCGCAAACACCATGAGCCATAGCTTTATATTCAACTTCTGCGCTAGACCTGGCAACTACCGATTGCTTCTTATTTCGCCAGGTAATCAGATTACCCCTAAGGAAAGTGCAATAGCCAGAAGTAGAGCGCCTATCATCTACAGAACCAGCCCAGTCAACATCAGTGAATGCCTCCAATTGCAAATGGCCATGATTAGAAAACAAAATTCCTTTGCCTGGAGCTGATTTCAGATACCTCAGAATACAATAAACTGTATCTAGATGTGAAGTACGAGGATCACGCATAAACTGACTAACAACACCTACTGCATAAGTAATATCTGGTTGAGTATGGGCCAAGTATATAAGTCGATCCACAAGTCGCTGATACCTCTCCTTATCAATACGCTCCCCACATCTCCACTAAAATGATGATTTGCCTCAATATGAGAATTTGCAGGTTTACAGCCCAACTTACCTGTTTCTTCCAAAAGATCAAGTATATACTTGCGTTGGAAAATAAAGATACATCTATCAGATCTCGCTACTTCCATTCCAAGGAAGTATCTCAATGATCCCAAGTCCTTAATCTTGGACTCTTGAGCTAGACGAGACTTAAGGTTATGAATCTTAGTATCTCACATCATTACCCGTCATTGTTATGTCATCAACATAAACAATAAGGACAACAATCTTACCATTACTTTGCCAGATGAACATCGTATGATCTGCATGGCTCTGCTTGAACCAAAACTCAACATAACCTTAGAAAACCTGCCAAACCAGGCTCTAGGTGACTGCTTTAGCCCATAAAGTGCCTTCTTCAATCTACACACCTTTCCTTCACTTGCAGGAGAAGAGAAACCCGATGGAATATCCATATAAACTTTCTCCTTTAAAACACCATGGAGAATGCATTTTTCACATCAAACTATTGAAGAGGCCAATTCAAGTGAGCAGCACACGAGAAGAGAGCTCACACAAAATTCATCTTCGCTACCAGAGCAAATGTCTCCTCATAGTCAATACCATAAGTTTGAGTAAAATCTCTGGCAACAAGCCTTACCTTGTATCTCTCAACTGTACCATCAACCTTTTGCTTAATAGTGAACACCCACTTGCAGCCCACAGGTTTCTTCCCTCCTGGAAGTGACACTAGATCCCCGGTGCCATTCTTTTTTAAAGCTGTTATCTCTTCTACCATAGCTCATTTCCACTTAGGTATCTTGAATGCATCCTGCCAATTCTATGGAATAGATATAGAGGAAAGAGAAAAGACAAAGGCATGGTACGAAGGAGACAAATGGTCATAAGAAACCAACTGTGAGATAAAGATCTAACACCTTTCGAATAGCAATAGGATGATTGTCAGGATCCATAGGAGGAGGTTCAATAAGAGAAGAATTATTACCAAAAGAGTCAGTTGAGGAATCTGGAACTGGAGTGGGTGATTGTGATTGACAAGGTGGTAACACATATGAAGACTTTCCATTTTTCTATCTAACATACCTTTGTAAGCCAACTCCCTGCAGTCATCGTCATCGTGTAGGTAGTTGTTCCACCAATATCAAGTGCTCCCTTTCAATAGATATTGGTTCCTCTCCAATGTTTTCCTTCTCCCCCACTATGATCATGGAACAATTTCTCCCTCTCACTATGATTATAAAAGGTAAACATCTCTTCCTCCTGCTGATGCACCCCTGAAGAGATGGTTTGGAGGGCGAATAAAAAACCTCTATTTCCCAAAAGGTAACATCCATAGAGACAAACATCTTCCTCGAATAAGGATCATAACACTTATAGCCTTTTTGGGTTTTTGGGTAGGAGAGTATCCAACAAAAATACAGTTATGGGCTTTATGTCCCAGCTTGCCCCCAGAAGGTTTGGGGGCATTAACAAAACACACACAACCAAACACCCTAGGTGGAAGAGTCGTAACTCGACAACTGCTTGGCAAGCACTCAATGGGTGTTTTAAAATTAAGGAGACACTCAATGGGTGTTTTAAAATTAAGGAGGCACTCAATGGGTGGCATACGGTTGATAAGATACGTGGCAGTTAAAATAGCTTCTCCCCATAAGTATTTGGGAACATTCATAGTGAACAAAAGGGATCGAGCGACCTTAGCAAGATGACGATTTTTATGTTCAGCGACTCCATTTTGTTGTGGAGTGTCAACGCAAGTCGTCTGAAAAATAATACCATTATCATCTAGATATGTCCGAAAAATCTTATCAATATATTCAGTCTCATTATCACTCCGAAGAATTTTAATGTGTATCAAACTGAGTGCACACCATCTTAGGAAAAGATTTAAATCAGGAAAATACTTCATTTTTTGACTGGAGTAAGTACACCCATGTGGCACGAGAATAATAATCAATAAAAGTAATTAAACTAATTACATGATAAGACACATAATTACACTAGATACAAATAGATCCATTATCTAACAGTTCATTTGGAGATAATAATGATGAGATTCAACTAAGTAAAATGAATTCCATTCTTGATTTTACCGATAATGAAGCTCAACCTTAGTTGAAACTCATCATCATTATCTCTAAGTGAACCCATTTTATATTCATCTACGGTCAAATTCAAGTTCAAATTCCAATCCTAGCAAAGAAACGATCATTTGACTTCATAAAAATCTGGGGTAGAAAATACATATACATATAGCGAACAAATATAACAGGGAGAGTGTCCCCCGAGAGAGAGAGGGGGGGCTAGGGTTTGAGAAGTGGAGGGGATAGCGAGAGGTGCGACGAATACATGTGTTGGTGTTATGCCACTAAATATGGGTTGCCTTGCTTTGGCCTAGGAATTGGTAGAAGCCCCAAGTGGATTCGTGGGCTTTTGATGAGTTGGAGGATGTGCATTTCAGCTGAAGATAAGTGGCAGTTGGCAAAGGGATTAATAGTGATTAAGTTAGTTAATTTAATTGATTAGTTGGCGGATTAGTTATTCCCATAGTTGTTAAGGGCGAAAGGCACACCGAGGCGCAAAGTTCTGTTGGCCCTGAGGCGAGAGGCGCAAGGCAAGGCGAGCGCCTTTTTGAAGCGAGGCGCACCGATGCGAAAAAACATAGAATAACATAATGTTTATGTTTCTTAGGGGTAAAACTGAAATACTAAACAATTCGAGGATAACAATTGAGTGTCAAACTAAAATACTTTACAAGTATAGGGCAAAAAGTGCAAAATTGGGTCTAGGAGCTATATATAAATGTATATACGTATAAAATAGAGAGAGAGCATCGAATCTCTGTTTCGCACTCGACCCCGCTTTCGCACTTGCATCGCAGCTTTTCGCACTCGACCCAACCTCGAATCGCTGTTTTGAGGCTTTAACTGGTGATTTCGATGATACCCATCCCTGTTTCAAACTCGAATCTGCCATACCTGAGGTTGAGTAACCATTTCGGCACTTGAATCAAAGTTTCAAACCTCAATCTGCCTTTTTTGGAAGCGGCAATCGGTGATTTCATGCTCGATTTTGGAATTTCAGCATTCAAACCAGTGATTTCGTGCTAGAATATGCTGGAAATCAACTCAGGGAACTAGAAGAAGCGTGCTTTTTTTGCGCATGTCGCCTTCTCACCTTTTGTCGCTTCTTGCGCCTACCCTGCGCCTTGTTGAAGTTGCCTCGACTGGGGTGGCACAAGGTGCTTCGGGTGCGCCTTGCCTTGCACCTAGGCGCACTTTTGACCTATCAGCCTATAACCTAAAGTTCTGTTAGGAAAGATGAATGATGATTGGTCAAAGATGATTCTTCTGCTCTGACAATCACAGTTCATCTAATGATGTCCATAGTTCAATTTGAATGCTATTGTGGCTGAGAGCCTGAGAGAGTGTTTCGTCAGCATGAGCTACATCAATTGGAGTACTTTCACAACTAGCACCTAGTCAACTTCTATTTCCGTAATGTTTTCTTCATGGTTTAATGTTTTGATAAATAGGCATGCCTGCTTATTAAGTGATTTGGGTGGAGACCATGACTTGAGCGGAACAAATGAGTCATTGAATTAAGTTTTCCCTTCCCGTTCGTTCCGCTATGTTCTTCTCTCCTCATTGTATGTTTCTCACGTTCTCCGCTATTCTTCTTCCCAACATTCTATAATGACTCCTTCTTTGCGTCACTCTTTTCCCTTCTCTACTGCTCCTTCGTTGCTCTCACGTTTGCAGAATTGTACTGTATCTCAAACACATTTGTTCTTAAAGTATGAAAAAATATTTCAAACTTCACATAAACTTTTCTACATTCATTTACCCCCACCATACGAGAAAAAATTCAGGAGTGTTCGTATACGATGATGGTTGAAGAAAATCACAGGAGCGAATATTAACCCTCAAACAACAAGAATCCCTAAATAGCAGCAGCAGTAGCGGAAGCAAGATAAATTAACAAACAAACAAAAAAATGGAATCACATAATAATTTGATTAAAAAGGAAGAAAAAAATCAACTGACCAAAGTAACGGCGCTCGTTGGCAGCTTTAGCCTTCTCAAGCATCTTGTCTAGGTCTTCCTGAAGCTTAGCGTCCCACTTCACCAACTGGTTCACAAACACCACCCCCAATCCCATGCCCAACACGTGCTCCCACGGATCTGAACACACAAACACTAAAACTTACACACGGAAAACGAAGTGGAGAAGAACCGATTTAAACGTAGGAGAAGAATTCGAGAATTGAGGAGATTACGCCTCATGTAAGGGAGTTTGCGGAGGGCATTGGAATACATCTGGGTGCCCAGTCCCAGTAGGGCTCCGATCACTGTCGCGCTCGCCGGCATTTCCTTCTCTCTCTCTCTCTCTCTCTCTCTCTCTCTCCCTCTCTCTGTGCGCGTCTTGATTTGGTTGCTATTAAGTGTGAAGTAAGTTCATCATTTAGCCCGAAGCCCGTGACCCGCCCAAAGTCTGTCTGGCCCGAGCCCGTAAAACGGGCAGGCTAGCCCGGCCCGTAGTTTGTAATGGGCGGGCTCGGGCCTATGAATTTTTACTCGGCCCGCCCGTAGGCCCAGCTCGTGAGCCTGCCCGGCAGTCCGCCCGTGGTACCCGTCCAAAAGCCTGCAAAACCCTTTCTTTTTTCCTTTGGTTTAGTTTTGCCCAAGGAAATTTAAGTCTGCCCGGCTTTTGGCCCGCCAACCTGCCAATTGGGCTAACCCGTGGGCCGGGCTTAGATTTCAATTTATGGCAGATGGCCCAGCCCGCTCGGCCCGCCAAAAAGAAAAAGCCTAGTCGACCTGGCCCGTGGGCGGACTAGGGTAGCAACTTGGTGGGCTGGGCCGGCCAGGCCCGATGATGACCCTTAGTTTGGAGTTGTGTCCGCACCGGCCGATCCACCAATAACCAATTTTGATATGAGAGATGCTATAGGTACAGATATGCTAGTACATACCCTGTGTACAAACCAGTCTTGAGCCCATTTTGGATCCCAAAAAATGATTCAAATCATTCATTTTGTTTAAAGTATTTTGTTCAAGGTCCCTGCAAAAAATAAACTAAATCGGATATTGGTAGAAGCGTCTAAAAGATACATCCAATTCTGAAGCAAAGTTGGACTTATCGTAAACACCCGTAACAATATCCGATTTAGCTGATTTTTTGCATGGACCCTAAATAAAGAATTTTAAACAAAATGAGCGGATCAGATTATTTTTCGGAACCCAAAACAGGCCCAAAACTGATCTGTACACAATGGTACAGATTTTTTTTATATGTACCTCTATCATTTCTGTTTGGGTATTTGACACACCAATAAATCTGTCCACACATACAATCTGAGTACAGATTTTGTTGTGAGGCTCACCATGGGTTCCACACAAATGATTCGAATAGTTTATTAAATGTAAAACATTTTTTCAAGGGCCTTCTCAAAAAATTAGCTGAATCTGATACCTACAAGTGTTCAATCTAAACATCTAACTTTTCATTATCTGAGAATCTGAATGAAAATTTAGATGATCACAGAGATGTCTGTGTGGTTAGCAGAGTTCGTACCCAAACCCAAATAGACCAACTCTGCAACTCAAAAGATAGTTGACCCAGAAATTTGTTTCGAAATATTAAGTCCCATTTTGCTAAAGAAAATCCTACTTAAATTGTAAATTTCCACATAACGTTACAATTAGGAATGAAAACTAGTAGAGTCGAGTTTTAAGTTGTTTAAGCTTAGCTTGTTTAAAATTGAGTGAGTTCAAGCTCAATTAATATGTAAGAACTCAAGTTCGGATAGAGTATTAAACAATCCGAATTTGTATATATGAGCTGAGTTACAACTAACTCATGTTTGACTCATTTACCAAACGAACCAATTGCAGTCGAAACTCGAGTTGCTCTCGAATAACTTTGGGTCTTGTTCGTTTGGTAACTTTGGGTACTTTAGTTTTGATAGTGGATAGAGAGAGAAATGGGTTAATGATTAGAGAAAAGGGTAATGAGTGGAAAGATAGAGAGATAAATGAAATTAATAATTGAATAAATAGAGTAATAATTAGAGAAAGATACAGAGTAATGATTGGAAAACAAAGTTAAAACAAAGTAAAGATGGAAAACGAACAAAACCGCATAGCTCTAATTACAATAATGTAGTTGCTCTTGAATAACATAGTTCATTTACCAAGCTAATTACAATAATGTAGTTCACAACGCGTAATGTCAAGTAAAAATAAAAAAATGAATAACAAGAGGCAATGTCAATGACCTGTAAGATTCACAACTCCTGGAATTTTAGCAAAATCTCCTTTTGAGCTTCCTGCGTCCATCCCTTGCACCATTATAAGCGCCATGTAATCCCTTTCCAGAAACTATCGTCTGGAAGCCCACCCTATTTGGAAAATTGTCCAACCAATCTTGATGCGTCTCCTCCAAAAATCCAACACTTAATCTAGCAAGCCATTCAATAACGTCTCAACACACTCGATAACCCTGTTATTCGCGGTATCACGCATCAAAATACTAGCCCTGTCTGCCAATCGCATCAGGAAACCACTTGTCACTGTCTCCGTGACTGCCCTTTGGTCTATAACTTCTGGAACCAACTTCTTATCCCCACGACTCTAAACCCCTCCTTTACCACTGACATTGTTACTTGGCTAAAAGACAAATTCCGCGCAAAATTCAGGGGCATGCTGGAAGTTATATTCTTCATTTGTTGTGGGCATATTTGGCTCCATAGAAACTACATCATACACCAAAATAGCCCACAACCCCTTGATAATAAAACTGGCCATCTCTATCATCATATTATCTAAAAGAATTGAATGGGAATATATCATTCAACCAACCCTTTCGTCAACCCAGAAAAATTCAAATTGGATAGAAATCTCCCCCAATATGCACTTTCAAACTCAACGTTGATGGTAGTGTCGTGGAAGAACATGTACACAATTCAAAAACTAGTGTTGGAGGCCTAATATGAGATTGGAAGGGAATTTGGGTAACTGGCTTTTCATGCAAACTTGGGGCTTTCTCTAGCTTAACAACAGAAATTTGAAATATGGCCCTTTTGTCACGACCCCTATTAGTTTGTTAACCACCAACTATTCTATAAACTTAATCTAATAACCTCTAATTGCTTAAGCAACGAAACATTCTAAAGATGGAAATTGAAATGGATGCCACCAATGCTATCCAACTTGTTAGGATCGACACACACGCACACGATTTACGAGTATAAACAGTAAAGAATAAACACAGAGATATATGTGGTTCCCCAAAACCAGGTACGTCCACGGGAGCGAGAGCGGCTGCTGTTCTTTATTATCACAGTAATGAATTAGGGTTTACAACATAGAGTATTTATACCGACACTATTCTAACCCTAATTTGGTATTTGGTCTGTATCCCAAAAATACCTCTGTACATACCGTACCGTACCGCGTTGCCCCATGCACCCCTCAATTACGGATCCATGAGCCACAATTCTAACAATCTCCACTTTGGCGAATTTATTCTCACCCATTCAAAAGATAATCATCACCATCCAGTAAGTTGGGGGGATGCCTCCCTTTTCCTAGCACCGGGAGACATTAACCAAGTCCAAGCAATGCTCGAACTTGTCTGCAGTAACCGTCTTTGTCAACATATCAGCTGCATTCTCAGAAGTGTGCACCTTTTCCTGTATCAAATCACCTGCATCAATCAACTCTCTCACCTTGTGAAACCTCACGTCGATATGCTTGGTTCGAGTATGATACACTTGATGCTTTGCCAAATAAATGACACTCTGACTGTCACAATGCAACTGAACTCCACCTTGATCTATGCCAAGCTCCTTAACAAACCCTTTTAACCACAATGCTTCCTTAGCAGCCTCAGTCACCGCCATATACTCAGACTCAGTAGTAGATGAGCCACCAGAGGTTGTACCATGGATCTCCAACAAATAGGCCCACCTACAAGTGTAAACACATAACCAGTTGTAGACCTTCTGTCATCCAGACCCCCAGCATAATCCGCATCCACATACCCCACAACTAAAATCTGATCCCGTTGTTTGCCAAACATAATCCCACAATCCGAAGTACCTCTCAAGTATTTGAACATCCACTTGACCGCCTTCCAATGATCTCTGCCTGGATTGGCCATGTACTTGCTAACTGTACTAACTGCATGTGCCAAATCGGGTCTCGTACAAACCATTGCATACATTAAGCAACCCACTGCACTCGCATAAGGAACCTTCAACATATCCTCAATTTCTTCATCTGACACAGGACACTGAGCTGAAGATAATCTGAAATGACTTGCCAATGGAGTGTTGACCGGTTTGGCATTAACCATACTAAACCTCTCCAACACTTTCACCACATAATTCTTTTTGAGATAACCACAACTTACTAGCTGACCTATCTCTGCGAATCTCCATCCCAAGTATCTTCCTAGCCACTCCCAAATCCTTCATGTCAAACTCTTTACCCAATAAAGATTTCAACCTATTTACCTTAACCATACTCCTTGCAGCAATCAGCATATCATCCACATAAAGAAGCAAGAAAATATAGGAACCATCATCAAGACTCTTAACATAAATGCAACAATCATACTCACAGCATGTGTACCCAATCCGTATCATGAAAGAGTCAAACCTCTTGTACCATTGTCTTGGAGACTGGTTCAGCCCATAAAATGACTTCTTCAACTTACAAACAAGATGCTCAGTCTCTGGCTGGATGAACCCATCAGGCTGCTCCATGTATATGACTTCCTTCAAATCACCATGGAGAAAAGCCGTTTTCACATCCATCTGCTCTATCTCCAGATCATAGCTAGCCACCAATACCAAGATAATCTTGATTGACGTATGCCTCACCACTGGAGAAAAGACCTTATCAAAATCAATCCCCTTCCTCTGTGAATACCCCTTTGCCACTAACCGAGCCTTGAACTTTTCCCTCTCCTTTTCTGTTGCTGCCTCTTTCCGCTTGTATACCCACTTACAACCCACTGGCTTCTTTCCCTTGGGCAGTTCTTTCAACTCCCAAGTCTTATTCTTATGCAAAGACTCAATTTCCTCTACCATGGCTTCCATCCATCTGTCCCTTTCAGAACTTGTGATAGCATCCTGAAAAGTAGACGGATCTCCACTAGTAGTAGTCAATGCATAGGAAACCAAGTCCTCAAACCCATACCTCACCGGTGGCTTGATTGTGTGCTTGGTTCTCCCAGCGACCAAGTTTTGCTGCTGCTCCTACTGCTGCTGTTGATCAAGCTGTTCATCTGGCTCTGTATCACCTCTATCAAAACCTTCTAGCTCAATCTATATGCCTTACTGTCTGCTGCTCACTTCCTCTGACTCAGCTTTTTGAACCTTTTGATGTGCCTTGACCATAGAGTCCTCATCAAATACCACATCCCTACTGATCATCACCTTCTTTGTCTCTGGATCCCAAAGCTTGTACCCTTTGACCCCTTTCTCATAACCAAGAAAGATACATTGTCTAGACTTCGCATCAAGCTTTGACCTCTCATCACTAGGAACATGAACATAGGCCGGACACCCAAATATTCTCAATCCTGAGTAGTCAACCTCTTTCTCTGTCCACATCTCCTCAGCTACTTTCCCATCCAAAGCAGCACTCGGTGACCTGTTTATGACAAAGCATGCCATACCCCCTGCTTCTGCCCAAAAAACCTTCGGAAGTCCAGCATTCAATCTGAAACACCTTGCCCTTTCTGCAATGGTTCTGTTCATCCTTTCTGCCACCCCATTCTGCTAAGGTGTCTTTCGAACTGTAAAGTGTCGTTGAATCCCCTCTTCCTCACAAAACTTCAGAAAATGCCCATTCTTGAATTCCTTCCTATTATCTGTCCTGAGGCACTTAATCTTTTTCCCTGTTTGGCTTTCCACTTTAGCTTTCCACACTCTGAACTTAGCAAGGACTTCAGACTTGTGTTTCATGAAATACACCCAAACTTTTCTCGAAAAATCATCGATAAAGGACAAGAAATACAGAGATCCTCCTTTCGAAACTACCCTTACTGGCCCCCCAAACATTTGAATGAACGTAGTCAAGAACTCCCTTCGTTCTATGAGTTGCATTCCTAAACTGTACCTTACACTGTTTCCCCAGAACACAAAACTTGCAGAAATCCAATTTACAAGATTTAACCCCTTTCAGCAAATCCCTCTTATGTAGCTCTAACATCCCACGCTTTCCCATATGTCCCAATCGCATATGCCAAAGCATGGTATCATCAGTATCATCTGTTGTAGTGACAGCAGCTCCACCTATAACTGTACTCCCTACCAACCTGTAGATATTTCCAGGAACCTTGGAACCTTTCATAATTACCATGGCACCCTTCGTTACCCTCATAACTCCACCTTCTATTTTATAACCACAGCCATTAGAGTCTAAGGTTTCCAACGAAATTAAATTCTTTCTCAAATCTGGAACATGTCTAACATCCCCTAAAGTTCTCACAACACCAGCAAACATTCTGATCTTTATTGTGTCTATTCCTATGACTTTACACGATGCATCGTTACCCATAAGAACATTACCACAATTCACTGACCTGTAGGTGTTGAACCAATCCTTGTTAGGAGATACGTGAAACGAACATGCTGAATCCAGAATCCATGAATCTGCCAAGTCATTCTGACCGGCTGAGACCGAAAGCATATCACCATCATCTGACTCCTGCTCCACAACGTTTGCAGAAGTTGATGATCCATCTTTCCTCTCCCCTGCCTTTCCCTTCTTCTTTCAGTCAGTTCTCTTTCCCCTCTGCGGACAATCTTTCTTCATGTGCCCCGGTTCATGACACCTGTAACACTTGAACTCAAACGTGCCCTCGGACCTGTTCTTTGACTGAGACCTCCCGTGCCCTGAAACTGATTTACCCCTTTCCTTCTTCCTGCCTCGATCCCCATACCCCTTAACCACCAGACTTTCACCCTGCAACGATTCTATTTGTTGCTTGCGTTGATTATACGCTAGAAGGGCTGCAGTGACTTCCTCCCGTTCTAGGGTTTCTTTCCCCAGAGTAAGGTTGTAACTAGGGTTTTGAGAGAAATCGGTAGTGAACATAGTAAAATCAGCGCTTGGTCTTCCTCCTCAAATTTTACGTCAATCCGTTGCAGGTCGCTCACAACCTGATTGAACGTGTTGATATGCTGAATCAAATCAGCCCCCTCGGCCATCTTCAACCCAAACAGTTTCTGCTTTAGAAACAGTTTGTTCGTCAACGATTTTGACATATACCTGCTCTCCAGTTTAGTCCAGACCCTAGCCGGCGATTCATCACCCAACACATGATACATGACTTCGTCTGCAAGACACAGACGAATCGTACTCACTGCCTTCATCTGGAGTTCTTCCCAATCGTCGTTCGACATGGCTTCTGGCTTCGCCTTCAACCCCTTGTACAAACCCTGCTGCACCAATAGATCCTTTACCCGCTGTTGCCACAATTCGAAATTCGAAGTTCCATTGAACTTCATCACATCGAACTTTGAAACAGACGAACTCGATGACATCGTTCTTCTGTGTGATCTTAAAAATAGCCTGAAGCTCTAATACCACTTGTTAGGATTGACACACATGCACA
This sequence comes from Rhododendron kiyosumense, assembly GCA_019656275.1. Taxonomy (NCBI): domain Eukaryota; kingdom Viridiplantae; phylum Streptophyta; class Magnoliopsida; order Ericales; family Ericaceae; genus Rhododendron; species Rhododendron kiyosumense. Next base: position 1,414,187 of record BPLS01000152.1, on the reverse strand, counting down.
CGATTTACGAGTATAAACAGTAAAGAATAAACACAGTGATATACGTGGTTCTCCAAAACCGGGTACGTCCACGGCAGCGAGAGCGGCTGTTGTTCTTTATTACCACAGTAATGAATTAGGGTTTACAACATAGAATATTTATACTGACTCTATTCTAACCTTAATTTGGTATTTGGTCTGTATCTCAAAAATACTCCTGTACGTACCGTACCATACCGTACTGCGTTGCCCCCCGCACGCCCCAATTACGGATCCATGAGCCACTATTCTAACATAACTGCTTAATGCGGATTCACATGATCAGCATCTTTATAACTTGATCATCATTTGCAGGTCGGAAATGGGTCATCCCCTGATCAAGGAAATCATGCCAGAGACTAACAAATGCACTGACTTGCTCGCTCATGGCACCAAATTACATCTCTTTTATCGTCTAGTTTATCTTTTTATGGCGTATCTACTTAATAAAACAGAAGGGTGTTTATATGTTTGTCCTACGTGGCATGTTTGTCCTACCTGGCACATCCGGCAGCCGAGCCGGCACATGCACGCACCCACGCACATGTGCACACATGTGTAAACTTTTTAACATATTAGTAAAAAACATATTTAAAAAATTAAGTGCTTCAATTTCAATCTGTTTAAACCGATGCAAATATCTTATTTTTCTGATTAATTTATCCTACTTGGTCATAATGAATTTTTATCTCTAAGGCCTTTCAATGAGCATCCTAACATTCTTTAGTTAGTTGCATGACTTTCTTAGGGTGTCCATTGAAAGCTCTTAGAGCGAAAAATTCATTATGACCATTTAGGATAAAATGATAAAAAAAAAATCAAATATTCATACCCGTTCAAATTGATTAAAAATTGAAACACTTAATTTTTTAACTATATTTTGCTATCACTATTTATATGATTAAAAAATTAAGTGTTCCAATTTTCAATCTAGTTGAATAAGTGCGAAAATCTTATTTTTCTAATTATTTTATCCTACTTGGTCATAATGGATTTTGGTCTTTAAGGCCTTCCAACGAGCATCCTAAGACTCTTTAGTTAATTGCATGACTAATGACTCTCTAAGTTGCTCATTGAAAACCCTTAGAGCCAAAAAACCATTATGACAATTTAAGATAAAATAATCAGAAAAATCAAATCTTCGCACCGGTTCAACTGGATTAAAAATTGGAACACTTAAGAACCAATATTTGTCAGTGGACGGTCCAAATTAAGAACCACACTCATATTCAAAACAACATCCCTCTCTCACTCTCCTCTGCATCAATTTTCCTCTGTAGTTCATCCACCATGGCTACACCCAGCAAATTCCAAACTCAACAAAAATCAAAGGAATTAGTTGATTCTATATTTGTGACGGGAATCAAGGGTTTTTTTTTTTTTTTAGAACAGTATCCTTGGTGGGTTTGCTGAGATTTGAGGGGAATCAAGGTTTTTTTTTTTTTTTTAGAACAATATCCTTGGTGGGTTTGCTGAGATTTGGGGTATTTTAGTGTTGATGGTTTTAGCGCTCTCACCTTCTTGGCCCAGAGTTGGTAAGTAATTCTATTTATTTCGGTCGGTTGCTTATGTGGTGGTTTGGTGGATTTTTTTCTTATAATTTTTTGGTCTTTTGTTTATAGGTTTTTATCTCCAGGGCAATGCGTGTTTGGAGACCGTAGCTCCACAACGATTCCCTTCTTGAGGTGATTTCTATATGCAATTTATTTCCCTTAGGCTAAGTGTTATTTTCATTGAACTGTATTGCTTCTCATTTCGGTGTCTCTTAGGCTCTTATGAACTTTTCTCATCTATAGGGACACCCGAAGTGTTTATATGATTCAATACCAAAATGCTTGCTTGCTGTGGCTTATGGACAATACCCTGGTAGCTTGGATCAATACTGATTTTGGTTGCTGCATTAATTTCTAGGTGGTGCTTTGCATGCATTTTTGGGGCTCATTTTGCTAAGCTGAGGATTTTTACTTCAAATTGGTTTGTGCTCTTTTATCTCTTAGTTGGGTTTATGCACATTATGTTCCTTTTTTATCAAAAATATTATGTGCTGAGTTGCAGATGAATGTCTTGGGGTAATCCTTTTTTCATATCAATAAAAAAAAAAAAAAACTTTGTCGTTAAAAAAAAAAAAGGTTCATTTCTAGCAATTAGTATAATTTTGAACCACTGTCAAGATTCAAAGGGTAATTTCAATTACAATTGGGGTGAGTAGTGCTGTAGGCACGAGCCAGGGTCGATAGTGCCGTAGGCACATGGCAATCAATTGTATTAAATTTCAGCTACTAGAAAACAAGGAGTAGTTCTTATTCGTAAGCTTTATTTATGAAATTTCATTTCTCGTTTGACAAAAAAAGAAAAAGGAAATAATCGATGGAAACCCACTTTCTTTTTGTCTGGTCAATATGCGAGGCTACCTTAAAGAACTACTGATATACTGCTAGGTACATCGCGACGTGCAATGCACGTCTGTCATGCTCGTTGAATGGTGTGGAATTTTTTTTGAAATATAGGCTGCATGGAGTTTTATATAGATATGTATCTCATATTTATGATAGCAAAAAGCCTATCTAAAGTAGGTAGCAGAAGTCTGTTTCATATACATAAGTTGCTACATGACTTTGTTTGCCAAATTCCCGGACAAGATCAATGAAAAATCACAAAATACCCGTTAAGACCATTTGAATCTACCCACAAGTTTTTAACTCACAGAATATTTAGGCTATGATAAAGCCCTTTGAATAATCCAACCAAAAGTACCAATAAATACTTACAATACAAATATGATTATGATTGTCAATCCAATGTTGTATTTACACACAACTACAAAATATGAAACAACATGTACACAATCACTTCAAACTACAACAGCAAATAGAGATAACATATAGAAAATAGATCCTTATCATGTACCACCAATATCGTGCCGCACAAGTTTTGACAAAACGTCAATTTCAATCATGGCAGCTTCGTGGTACTTATGTATTGAACGCACAATTTAGGCCTCAGCATAACCCAAATGGTCCTACCCATGCCTTGGGGAAAATGGCAACAACCTTTGGGCAATAACTATGCAATGAAGAACAGTACTCCCTCCGTTCCAAAATGAGTGGCCTTTTTAGGACTCTGTGCCATTTTCAAATGCTTATATCTTTCGATTTATAAAGTTTTATGTGATTTTGAAAACTTTGTTTAATAGAACTAATTATAATCTATCACATAAGATCCATATTGCATATTTTTTGACATTCACATTGAAAGATATAAACAATTGAAAATGACACGCTTTTCCAAAAAGGACACTCTTTTTGGAACGGAGGGAGTATATTCTAAAAAGTCAGGAGTAGAACAAAAAATATCTTTGTATAAAATTAAAAACAGAAAATCTGTTAATCATAATAACAAATTAAATTGGTAGTTCATTAGGCACAAGGAGCAGTCGCATAAACTTAATTCGACTATTATACGATAGCACATAATTCATCATGCATTCTCAGTCATTTGACAAATAGTAATGTAATTGCCACCTATGTGGACATACATATTGAGAAAATGAAAACAAAGGCACAATGCCGTTATTGTGTTTTGTAGAGTATTTTTGTATCAGTACCATTCCATTTCCATTGTAGAGCATTGCCTGGAGATAAGATCTAATCTTTCGAATCACATATATTCCCAAGAGAATTCAAGATTATGTTCCAACAAAAGGCAGTCATCCAACAGTTCAAACCTAAGTTCAGATGCCACTTGCCCACCAGCAGCTCATGACTCTTTTTGACCTTTAATGTTATTAGAATTCAGATCCCTACTTCATCAATCTCACGTTTGCTTTTAACATTGTTGGTCAAGGCAACATTTAAGTGATTAAATGTCCTTGTCTTTGAGTAAACTAACCTATTTCGTGAGGGCCAAGTTGGCATCAAAGAAGAACATTATAGTATCGATGTCCTCTAAGTAGTCGTTGAACAAATATGCCTAAAAATTCAAATGCATTGAAGACCTGATATTAAATAGCTGGAACTATGTTCAACCTGAAGACTATAACATACCTATCATCCATGGGGACACATGAAACCATGATATCAGCTTGTGAGTTGACATGCTCCTCCGATTACGTACGTTGCTCAATAAGAAATCAACTGAAGACTCTAGATGTGACATTATTTTTATAAAAATGTAAGTACCTGTACAAAGTCCATGTAATCCATCCGATAGAGATGATCACTGAACAAAATTAGTATGTGCTCCACGTTCTTCTTCTTGGCATCCAATTAAAATCATCAATAATGGCGAAATCAATGTCGTACAATTCAAAATCAAGATTTGACCAAATCATGAATAGTATGAACATGATCCTTGATATATTTATACTTCTTGTACAGTGACTCATGCTCATCTAAATCATTTCACCTCCATAAAATCATCTCCAAAAGTGATGCATTTCCAAAGTTATACGTGCGAGCAAGGTCATGAGTTGCATTATATGTTAAAAAGCACATTGGATACTTAATAGTTCAACACAAATCAAAGAGAATATGCAACATTCAGCCCCAAAAACTAAAGACCAAGACTAAAGCAGTTTATTAGTCAGTGTATGACCCCAAATTTTCAAACAAAAAAATTAATAATTGGAGGCCCAAAATTTTTAGATAAAAATCTCACCTTTGACCCTGGATTTCTGGACAAGATCTGACTAAATCAGTGAACCCCTATTCCTTTTTGTCTTCCATCACTGAAGCCAAGAAGAAAAATAGTACAGAGCAAAGATATTAAGAACTCAATCACAAATCACAACAAAGTAGTCATAAAAGTGGATGAAATTTAATTAAAAACCCTAACTTATTTTGCTACAAATTTATCTTTCGGAACAAAAAATTTCATTTTTGGTCACCACAAAAAAAAAAAAAAAAGATAGAGAATTACGTACCCTCAAATCTGTGTAAATTAAACATCATTTCAATGTAATTTTAATTTTCGATGAAATTTTCTCAAATTTTAAAAAACAGTGAAACTCTAACGTAAAGCTTCAAAAACTAAATCGGAATTATTATGGATTTTGGGACAATAGATTTGGAGGATAGGGCAAGGAGTGGATTCAAGAGAGAGAGAGAGAGAGAGAGAGAGAGAACCACATATTTGGTTTTGGTTGTCTCCAGCCAACAAAACCACCACCACCACCAATTGCATCGCCACCGCCCTCTTTCTTTCTCTGATCCACTAACTGCCAACCCAGAAAAATTAACACTAACAAAGACATGCAAAGCGGGCAAATCAGATATATAAAAATAAAATTCAAAGAAAACCCTAGATCTACAGCCAGAAAGGATTAACATTTAACGAGCAGAGAAAATATTTCTACCTTATGCGATTTCTGCTAGCCTAGGGTTTAAGATTTGATGGTGGGATCGTCCAGTGAGCATGAGTTGACTGATTTTCTTTACTTTGCTCATACTGTCTCTCCGAGCCACAGAGAGAGAGGGGTATTACGTGAGGGAGGAAGGGATCACCTTGTCGAATCCGCCTCAAATCTTGCTTCTCTTGCTTTTCCTCTCCCTCTTTCTCCCTCTCTCTCTAACGTGTTCATCTCCTCTGCCTATGTATATGTGCATGTGTGTTGCGTGGAGCAAAGGAAAAAAAGGAGAGGGGGCCACGTAGCCCCCAAAGCACAAGAGATAAAATGATCATTATAACCAACCGACCAAGAACAACATCCAACCAATTCAAGGGTAAAATTGTCCAAAAATGAAAAAATTGGCTAGCGAAATTTGCCCCAGTGAGTCTTATTATAGAGGGAAAGGAGATAACTGGACCCATCTGGATCGTAAATTTGCAAAGTCATCATGGCCGTGCACTTAATAACCAAAACGTAATTTTGCCTTTCCTAGAAGGCAGTAAAAAACCTCCAAATCGGTTGGCTTTACCGCTAAGCTTAGCGTAGACTATTGAATATCGGCCCTACGTTCTCAACGGTCCAAAACTTGAAATCCAACATATCTCTCTCTCTCTCTCTCTCTCTCTCTCTCTCTCACCAAACTGCGAGAATTACTCAATCAACTGTATTCATCTGACATGTGCAAGTTCATCACCCTCTCCTCGCTGCTTTCGTCCTCTCTAAGATACTACTCTGTTGTCTTCCTCTGCTTTTTTTTTTTTGACAATACACCCAAACTGTTCCTTATACACAACTTATGCCAGCTCTTTTTTCTGTCATAAAAGAAGAGCTCTAAATATAGGCGATAGAATGCCAAAAGGGCCTCTGCCCCAGCAAAGCAGTTGGCGCCTTTAAAAGCCCAATAAAACAGTCCTTATTTCTCTGTTTCCGTACCCCCCAAAAACCATTGGTTCTCCTCTTCTTGTTCAATTTTTTCCTCAGAAAGTTCCCACATTCTAGAGAGAGAGAGAGAGAGAGAGAGAGAAAGATGTGCGTAGGTGATGAATGTTAGAAATTGGCTTGACATGTGTTGTGTGTCTTATCTCTTTAGTTTCAATCGGATTTTCCGTTCCTTTCCAACATCTGCACCCATTTCAATCATATGGGTTTCTTGATCTTTTCATCCCTTTCCTTGAGAAACCATTGAATTCAATATTCCTAATTAGATTCTCCCTATTGAAAATGGCGTCTTCGCAGGTCGAAATCGCCTCCTCTGCCCCTTTCTGCATTCTCCGTGATCACAACCGACGAGACCAATTCACCAACACTTTCCAGAAAAGCCTCAAAGATTACCTCCTACAAACCTGCATTTCTAATTCATCCCCAGATGAGAATTCCCTTAATTCAGGTAGTTGGGTCAGAAATCCCGACAACAACAACAATGAGGTTTTGTCCCCTAATAGCAAAAAACACGCTCGAGTCCTCGAACGGTGGGCAAAAGCTCGAGACATGGTTGCTTCTATCGACAGCCCGAATCGCAAACAGAGAGAGAATTCTCCGACCCAATCGGATACCTCTGTCGAAATCCCGAACCTGGGTGGGGTTTCATCTCTTGTTCAGAGATGGAGAGGCTTCACAGAAACGTCATTGAATCAAAACAGAAAAAGTAACAACAGTCACAATGCCGTGGCTTTGTCCCCTGTTTTCACCAGCAAAAGCAATTTCGAAAATGTTCCGCCTCCGAATGACACGAACCAAGAGGAAAATACCAATTTATTGGGCGTTTTGGTCCAATCAAATAGGTCTGAAGCATTTGACGAATTGGTGGACGAAAGGTTCGACACCCCTTCCCTGATGACAGAGGACTCGTTTATGGATTGGGAATCGGACAGGACGGTTCTGAGTGGTTCCCCATCGGTGCAAGGGGGACGGGACTCAACGGACGGGGGAGAGAGCGAGAGGGTGAGGGTGGCCGATGTGATCAGGAAGTTGACTTCGGAGAATCAGATGCAGGGTTGTTTAGTGTCCTGGAAGAATGAGCAGGGGAGCTCTGTTTCTTCTTCCTTTGCTTCTCCTCATCCGTGTGAACCGTCGTTGCCTCGGTTGCGAACGGTGGTATCGGATCAGACAGGGGAACAGAGGGGTTGTTTCTCGTCGCCGGTTGTGAGCTCACCGCGACTTAGAGGGCGTCAGGCGTTCAACGATTTGCTAATGCAGCTGGAGCGCGACAGGCACAGGGAGCTCGACCGCCTTGTGGAGCGTCGAGCAGTGTCGAAGTTCTCTCATAGAGGCCGCATTCAGGTTGGGTTGTTTTTTCTTTTAACAGCCCGTTTGGTTATCATTGCTTATTTGTTTATTTAAAAACAAGAGTAAAAAGTTTGTCATCGTTATTTTAATATTTTCATTGCTGCATATACAATAAGACAATCATAGTATATTAATTTAGGAAATGCCAACAAAAAATAATCAATAAGACCATAAAACGAAGAAGAAATGAGTTCTTTATTACTCCAATATATGCAAGGGATCCAGAATATGGTTTGACCATACAAGAACAGTCTTGAACCTTACATAGAGGAGGCCAAGATAGTCAACATTGGGACAGTTGGGATTCCTAGGAAAGTCAAAATTAGGGCTAACACTATCCACTGAAAATATTTGTAGGCACAGTTGATTGTAGATATATTCACTAATAAATCCATTTCTGAAGATCATTTCTTTTCGTGTCTCTTATCTTCAAAAGCAGTTTTAAAGAGTATGAATTATTTCTTACCACCATTGTTTTATTTTATTTTTTATTTTTGCTATAAAAATTGCAGTCATTGCTTCGCCTTAGAATCCTACGACGTGACGCAGAAGTGAGATATGATCATCATCGGCAAAATTTACGCCGAGAAGCACCAATTGGTGCTCAACAGCAGCATTCACATTCAAGTGTAGTTGAGGAGGCTCAACAACGTTCACATTGTGAAGTTGCTATTGAGGCTCCACGACATTCACATGCCACGGAATTTCGGCCTCAACAGATTTTATGTCATGGAGGAGATACTATTGATGAAACAAATTTATGTCATGAAGGAGTTAGGGCTCAACAGCATTTTGGGGGTTGTGAAGAAGCAACTGTTGGGCCTCGGCAGCATTTGACTTTAGTGGCCACTAGGTTTCAGCAGCATTCCCATTCTGAAGCAACTGTTGGGAATCAGCAACATTCATTTTCGAAAGAAGTCAGAGACTTAGAAATTGCACAGGGTGAAGCAGCAGTCGCAGATAGACAGCAATCACATTTGACAAGTTCGGAAGCAAGCCAAACTAGACAACCTTCAGCAGTAGTGCTTCTAAGGTAACAATCTTTCTATTTTGATAAGTGCCAGTTTGCATGTAGCTTGACAAAATATTGATTACCACATTCGTGCTTTCTCGAAGGATACCTGTTGAAAAAGTTTTTGGTGCTTGTTTAGACCTTGCAATTCCCTTTTGTGAAGCTATAGCTTCAGGGG
>BPLS01000152.1:1390978-1404907 GCA_019656275.1 Rhododendron kiyosumense | reverse complement strand
GCTCACATTTGAATGCTTGTGCATAATAGAATATGTAAAGCAGAATTGTTTCAGAATGTGGTTGGGAATTGTAAGAGAATTCTGGGAATAGATTTCTGAAGTCATACCTTCAACTCTTAGTGACATGATGACAAAAGAGCTTCCAGATCCTTCTACAATATGGCTTAGGAAAAAAGTTAACTTTCAATGAGTCACCTATATGGAATTTCTGCATCCTCAAGTTTGGAAGTTTCTAACATCTATCACTAGATATAACGTATTCAAATATAAATGATATGCCTTTGCTATGGTCTTTATTTTTTTTTTGGGTAAAATGCTATGGTCTTTATTGGATTGCAGATTGCTTATTTATACAAATTATATCATTGTTATGTATTGCTTGTAGTACCTCTAATGAAATAACAACCATCCAGCTTATTTATCTATTTGGAAGTAAAGATTTGGACAGAAAAAGGTGTGTACAGTGGAAAGATAACTCACCAATGAAAGTTGCAATTGTGTAATCTATTCACGAGATGAGTTCGTCAAGCTTTTCAGTGATCACTTTCCCATAACAAGCCTGCTTGACAGCCATTTACTATACACAAAAGGATTGGTTTAGTTTAAAAAAATATTTTGACTGATGTTGTAAAATTTTGTTCTAATGGAACCCAAGCTGACTTTTTAATTTTTCACTGATACGACCTTTGGATTCAATTCAGGGAGAAATTTGATATACGAGTTGAGAATGATGCATCTAATCCAAAAACGCCGTGTGGAGTTGTGGTAAATAACACTGAAGAAATGAAGAATTCTTCTTCCTCCAATCAAGTCATGGAGGAGCCTCAACCTCATGATGGGAATTTAGAATCATGCTCGATGGAAGATGTTCACAAAAAAGCTAGTCTAAGTTCAGATACTATACGGCAAGGGATAAGAGATGAGGTTTGTAATTTAGACTCAAAAGATTATGCTGCAGTGCCATTGACAGCTTCAAATGGCTGGGAAGAGGATGTGAGTGCCGAAGAGCAAGAGACCAGTAACCCAGAGCAAACAACAAATGAGGACATGATAAATTGTGATTGGCAAGAACAAGAGTCCGATGATCAGCAGCTAGTAGGAACTGATCAGGACTGGATAAGTGTTGTTTCACGCCCATGGAGCGAGTGGGACGAACAAGAGGCCAATAGCCAGCAGATTATAGAAACCAATAATGATTGGATATTGGACATTTCTCGCCCAAGGAGTGATTGGGAAGGTCTCAGGGAAGCAAGGTACCAGGAGATGCTTGATCCTTACCTAGACAATGGAGATATACGCCAACTACTTGAAAGGTAAACAAGCTATTTCCCTGATTTCTTCCTTGTTCTATTTTATCTGTTTCTTCCGTATTATATTGATAATTTATGCTTCAAGAATATAATCCATCATTAACTTTGGAATTTGTGTGTGTAGGAGAAGTGTATCAACTTTTCTTTCAAGTAATTTAAGAGATACAATGGACCAGCTGATGATCTCTCGAGCTGAAAGACTTCCACAATCAATTGGAAATGAGCAAGGAGAAGATGATAGTTTCCATAATAGACTAGAACAACTAATTTTGCCTCAAATGCAAAGGCAAGCACATACAGTGAGCAGTCATCAAGAAGATGAAGAACAAGATGTGGAAGAAGACCAAGAAGATGAAGAAGAACAAGATGATGACAATGATGATGAAGAGGATGACGAAGAACAGGAAGAAGAAGATGATGACAATGATCAAGAAGAAGAAGAAGAAGAAGAAGAAGAAGAAGATGATGATGAAGAAGAGAGCCCAATTACGCGCCAATATAGTGAAGTTGGTGACTATGTGGATCAAGTTGCAGACGGTGTGAGCACATGGAGTCATGATGGTGATCGTGAAGTCAGTGACGATTCAGATCAAGTTGCATCTCAGTCATCCGGACAATCACAATCATCTCAGGCTTCTTATCCAGGCACTCGACTCTGCTCTTCTTTCATCAATCAGTCTTCAATTGTAAGTGCCTTTTTCCTGTCTTCTTCTTCTTGCTTGCTTTTTTTTTAATATCTCACTGCTTAAGTTATGTTGGATAAGCTCTTTACTTTATGGTCAATAGACAATTTTGAATGTCCAACAGGAAATGGAACTCATATATGATTTGAGAGGGCACATGGTTCAACTCCAACATGAGATGTCTGAGCTTCGAAAATCTATAAAGAGTTGTGTGAATATGCAGTCAAAATTGCAACGCTCCATTAAGCATGAGGTTGCAGATGTTGTAAGTCGCTCAGGTAAGCTTGAAGAAAATATACCTCAATCCCTAAATTCTATGTTACATGGAATAGAGTATTTGGGTATGTGTATGTGTCCGAATGTCGTAATTATGTAATTTTCATTTTAAGGACACGGGAAACGCCATAGTATCCATATACCATAGCAAACAAAAAGTTTCCATTCTAGATTAAAAAAACTGTATTTATGTGGTGCTTTAGGAAATGATAGAAGACTCCTAAAATGGAGAGGGGTTCCTTCACTGCCCTCTGTTAGCTCAATCAATAAGAGATGCCACTTTCTCATTGGCCCTATTGCTAGCTGCTAGATCAGACTAGTTAGAGATGCGGATCTATGCACAGTGTGGTAAATCCAAATTGCAAAATATGCTTGTTAGGTGAATGTATAACTAAACAGGTTTGGACGCGGATCATCTCTAATCCGAGTGTCATGTGCCCAACACAGTACCTTTTTTATTTTATAAGTTCAACATGGTATTTTATATATCTAGAACGGTGCAAGTAACATTGCCTAAAACAATGACAACACAATTTATCTTCTTTTTCAAGTGAAAGGATATCGACCTGAATATGCTGTTGAATGCACTAACACCTGATATCCTCAAAATCCACCAAAAGTCTTCAAACTAGATTTAGGAATGTTGGTTGGTGTACTACATATGCCAGATGCTGCAATTGTAGAACTGCCAATGCCAGTGTCTCAAGAAAAAGTGGCTTTCTTATTAACTTTTCATGCCCTTTTTGCATTGTTCCTCACATTTGTGCTAATGGATGCAGCTAGAAGGGTTATGAAGGAGTCACTCAACAGGGGTCCAAGAAAAAGATGTTGTTGTGTTTGCTACGAAATGCAAGTCGATTCTCTTTTGTACAGGTATGTACTTGTTTTAGAAGCCAAGCTTTACTACATGAATTTGTCTGAGATCATTTGACATGTTCAGTAGTAGCAATGGACATAAATACTCAGACTTTCACATATTATCTCATTTTCTTTTCTTCCAGATGTGGGCACATGTGCACCTGTTTCAAGTGCGCCCATGAGCTGCAATGGAGTAGCGGAAAATGTCCAATATGCCGAGCTCCAATATTGGATGTTGTTCGAGCGTATGCTAATGATTCATAGAGGAAACGTGAACGAGTTCTTGCTCAGAGGACCGTCTCTAATATAACTCTTATTCACTGAGACACAAGTTAAAATACATATTTTTTTCTTCTTGTTCTTTGTTTTTTTGTTCCTATTTTCATGGTTAGTTGATTTTAAGTTTCCTTCAATTAATTACTTTATACAATGCCATATTAACCAATGAGTGATCCTTCTCCACTGGCATAAGTATTTGTTGATTTGTCCATGGGGGAATCATTATACGCTAAATGCTCCCTTTCAGGCTTGTACTTAGTACTTGTGACAAGATTATATTTATTCTCATTTGGTTGCAATGATACCACACAATTTCCTTTGCACCAAAGACTACTCTCTCTCTCTCTCTCCGTAAGACATTAAGTACAAGTGATAGCAAGGAATAATGGTGAGAGCAAAAGATGACAAAAGTAAAGTCAAATCCAAGTTATAAGAAAGGTATCAAAATGCAAATTCAATATGCCGTGAAGTACACACTCCCTTGGACTTTCAACAAATGAAAACCATAGGACTTTTCATGCACAAGATGAGGCTAGTCTGGGAATCATAGAGAGGAAACTGAGAAAACAATAGAAACCTATACCTTGTGAATCTTCTAATCCAAGAAATTTTGAATGTGTTGTCTGGAAATAGGAGCTCCTATGTTTCTTTCTTGTTGAACGCTTCTAGAAATTACTTAAGTACTTGTTACTCACAGCATCTATATTAAGGCATAGGAATTGTCCAATAGCCTGCTAAGTTAAAACAAACATGCTGAAAAAGCGTACTCCCGATTCAAAGCCATTCAAAAGCACATGAGGTCATAAACGTGATCCCAATTCAGTTTTTGATCTCTCACTTCTTTTAACTGCTGGCATGCGCCTCATTACATGATGAAGAAGAGAAATCCCCATGTCAAAGTGTTTCAATCGTCATGTGCTGTATTATTGCTGGTGTACTGTACTAAATCAAAATCACAAATGTGATGAGTTTGATTGCAGATTGCATTGCCAATGACGGTGCAAGCACAAGCTTTACGACCCTTATTACCCATTAGGCTAAACAGGTTAAAGAGTTAGGACTTGGATTTATATTGATAAAAGGTTGTTAGAGTTCTCTTGTGAAGCAGTGAGCTAGTCCTCTTTTCCAAGGGCTTTGTGATCGGAAAACAAACTACAGGTTTTGTCTTTTCATGGCTAAAAATGGTGGTGCTCATTGAGAATCCCAGAACATAGAATTTCTTTGTAAGTTCGAGAACTGCGACTTTTTGATATATTGTGCTACGAATGTTTTTGGGTGCTGGTGGAGATCTTGGACTATGGGTTAACTTCACTCCGGGAATATCAGTGTGATTTGGATGGAGAATCGAGAGTATGTTTGACTCCTCTGCTGGTGAGAAATTGTGACTATGCTGTTTGTAATCATTTACCTGTAAGTAAATTGAGACCTATACTCAAGAGTTTGGTTGAATGTCTCAGTATTTGCTCGAAAAGAGTTGAGGTCTGTCACTTCTAGTCTATTGATTTTTCAGTGTAGCAGTTTAGTTACATGCTTCTTTTCTCTCGCACGGAGGGTAATTTTTTTAACCTCTGCCTTACCATCATTGCCTTTTTTGGAGGATACCATCTGATTAGGCAGTATTTACAATACATTCAGTATCGGTAAGGTAGGCTCTACTTATCCAATTACCATTCGATGATTAACTTGCTGGACCTTAATAACATGGAAACTACTTAAATCCAAGTTACAAGTAGTACCTTACATGATTGATTATACTCCAAAGATGATTTATGTCGTGTCCCCAATTTTTAGAATTGTTGTGTTCCTATGCAGTGCGCATGTCCATATCTGTGCTACATAAGCTTGGGAGAAATATAGTTCAAATGGCAGTTAGTGACCAAAGTCAATACGGTGTTTAGGGAAACTGTTGGTTTCCCCTTTGCAGTTTGCCTTCTCGAGTAGCTGCTCACTGCCTTTAGCTATTTCCCACCTATCTATGCATTGTTCAATCTCATGTTACTTCCAGCATAGCCACATAGGCTTCTACTCATTTTTCCATCTGAGAGAACTGACTCAACCTTGGACTAACATTAATAGTTTTATGCCTCATAATTCGCAGAGAGTGTCACATCATTTTTTCCTTTTGTCGTTTGCTTTATCTGTGATTACATTGTCCATGAATTTGCTTAAATTGTGTTTTACGAGGGGTTTGCGATTGGGGAAGTGAATAGTTCTCTCAAACTTGGTAGGCCTACCATACAAAAATTTGTTGGTATTGTGAATTAGTGCAGAAATGAAGGTCCAGCTTTCACTACTACAAAAACCTTAAAAGATGACACTCAAAAAATTGAAACAATGACAGTTTTTGTAAAATTGTCATCGAAAATATGATGGTAGACTTTTGATGACAGTCCATCTTACAAACTGTCATCTTTGCGATATAAGATGACGGTTTAGAATAAAAGTGACATTATTATCTTTTTCTTTAATGTCAGTTTTTGCTTAAAACTGACATTAAAACATGCGCTTCCGGAAGCCCATATGGGAAACCTTTTAATGACAGTTTTCCTTAAAAGCGACATTGAAACTAAGCCCTTTTAATGACAGTTTTAGTTAGAACTGACATTGCAGTTGATCATAAAAGATGACAGTCAGAAAGTGTCATAAAAACATATAAGATGATAGTTTAAAACTGTCATCTCATACATTCAATGTCTACGATGACAGTTTCGTCCAAAACTGACATTAAAAGTGCTCATCTTAAAATTTTCGAAAATATACTATACATGTTTTTGTTTGTCTTTTGTTAACAATAAGCGTGCCAGCTCAGATAGTAACACACGCGCGAGGAACTGAAGTTCTTGAGTTCAAGTCCTGGGGCAAGCAAATATTTGCTGGCCACACAAGTGCTAAGTAGGCGACACACAAGTGCCACTGGGCGGCCATGCGAGAGGCACGTGGGTGCCACGTGGGCAGCCACGCATTCGAAAGAGAATTGGTTTTTTTTTTTCTTGAATGGAGAACAGATAAGATGACAGTTTAAATCCGTCATCTTTGCAATTAAAGATGACAGATTAAGACTATCATCTTTTATCACAAAGATGACAGGTTTAAACTGTCATCTTATATGTTTAATGACAGTTTTTTATTGTCATAACAAATCTAGACTTTTAATGACAGCTCCATAGATGACAGTTTCAAAACTGTCATCTTTCACGTTTAATGACACTTTTAAACTGTCATCTTTTACGATTATTGTAGTAGTGTTTAGTAGTTTCATTTGTGTTTTAATCTATCTATTTTTTAAACAAGACGTGAACTAACTAGTTTTAGGGCTTGTTCAAGACAGGGACAGGTTTGTTGAAAACATAAGAATCTGCAGTACATATATTACTACTAGTAGATTAGATCCATTTATCCGGTTGATTGAGTCGGGGCCGGAAATAATGAGTTATGAACGGATTGAATTGAAGACATCATCATCATCAACTCACAATTATAGTCAATGCAGCAGGCTCACCCTATAGCTAGCATGTGTGTCAAGGAATTGGGCTTCCACGTACAGTACTAGAAAATAGAAATGCTCAAGTCGTCCTTGGCTGGCTTAATACTATTGCATGCATGCTCATCATTTGATGCCCTCTTAATTAATTTCATGACTACTTGGAAACCTATCCACAGAAAATTGGATGATAATGACGAATCATGAGTGCTCATAGGTCCCTCATGTACCCAGCAAATGCTTTGGAAACACATCATATCGATCAGTGTTTCAAATCCCTTCAACACATATCAGGACCAGTCTCTTTCTGATCACAACCTACCTCTTATACGTACATCATCCCTTTCTTTAATTAATTAATTTCTACATTTGTTTATTTATTACTGTATTTCTCTGTCTCTTATGTCTTTGATTTTGTAATTTAATATTTATATATATCGTCCAGAACTATGAAAAAGAGATGACAGCTCCAATTGTGAATTCAATTGTTAGTTTCTTTTTTACTTGATCGAGCACCATAGTATAGTCTAGACACTGAGTTCCGTCCATTTTTTTTTTGTGATGTACTTGAAATTGGTGTCTGTGGGTGTATACATATATACACAGGCGATTCTAGGAACACTTAAAAAAATATCTAAAAAAATACCCTAAATCTCAATATCATAGTTTTCGATCAAATTTTTATGATCCGAACCGTTCATCAAATCTGAGCTAAAAACTGCTCAGATCAAGCCCTTTCCGTTTATTTTTTTTTATTTCTCTTAGATACTTTTAAAATCACATTTTGATTACGTTGAGTAGCTCGGATCATCAAAATTTGATAGAAACTATGAGATGTTTTTATAGGTGTCCCCAGAACCGCGTACATATATATATATATAAGGCTAAAACATCGTTTAGTTCAGACATATGATCACTCAGCAAATTGAAAAGACGAAGATCGATCGATCAAGGCCAGCTAAACGAATTTGACATGACAAAATCATCCACAATTAATTTGGAATCTGAGTATCCTATTTGAGCTCTCCTCCGTGGTAATGGTATCTCCCAGTCCATATTATTATACTTACTATATTATGGGTACACTCTCTCTTCCCCACATTTCACATTTCATGTGGATTTAAAAATACGAACCCCACCCCAGCCCCAGTTGTTCCATTCCACCATAGATACAAATACAAGATAAGGCGCGATTGTTTTGGAGACGGAATTACACTTTCGTTCTAGTGATTGATCAATCAGTACCCCCCAGCCCTTTTTTTTTTCTTTTTTCTTTTTGCCCCTAGTTTTCATCAGAATGACACAATCTGTGCAGTTTTCTTATATACATACGTAACATAATGCACTCCCCAAAGAATACTAGTACAAACAAGTATGGGTCATCATGGTCTGGATTGGTTCCGTTTTATAGTAAACCAATACCTACGAATTATGAATTATGAAATTGGGAACCAAACCAACCCACAAAAGGCATAGAATCAAACCAATTCAAACCATTAAAATGCGGATTGGTTTCGGTTTTAAACCACAATTTGCTTTGAATTAAGCTATTTTCTTCAAAAAGTATTAGGGTAATTAGTCTCGGTGGTGAAGGAATTATAGGAATATGAATTGGAATTGGAATTGATTTTTATGTATAGAAACTTGGGAATTGAGCCGTAAAAGTTGAATGATCTGGTGATCCCATATGCTTTTTGTGTATAATAAATTAATAATCAAGGAAAATTAGAAAAGGGTTGTGAATCGTGATATATAGAAGTTTAGTCTAAATTATCTTGACAGGGAAGAAAAAAACTAAATATTGCAGTGGATTTAATATGATCAATAAATTAGGAAAATAGTTGACTAAGGCTCCCATATTTATTTGATGAATCATAATTAAATTATATATATATATATATCTATATATATATATAATATGGTTCGGATCGGTTTGGAACCATAACCGTAAATGTGAATTCACAAACCAAACCATATAACGTGGATTCTAATTTTTTTAAACCATAACCAAACCATACTACTAAAAAAATGAATAAAATCTTTCGATTTAGATTGGTTTGGACTGGATTCGCGGTTTGATGAATTTTTTACTCACTCCTACAAACAAGACTCCCCCTATAACAAGTGTCAACCGTACATGACCATAGTCTTCTCATACCATTCTTAGGAAATGGAATCTCCGAAAATAGGACGTTCTTGCACATTTTCATCCATTCTAGACTCAGGAACGGAGTCGGAATTTTGACCCAATGTGCCCGAACAAAGAGATAGATTTTCATTCAAAAAATATACTCGTAGTATTAATATATCTTTTGTATTCTCGTATTCTATAATATACAAGTCGATCATTTTGATTACAATGCAACAACAATATGTAAAAGAAATTTTAACATTGAATAACCAAAGCATACATGTACTTATTACTTGTTTATGATAGTATTTCAAAAAATATATATATTCAAAGGCTAATGTTGAATGATTTGAAATTAACCTGAGTTAATCATAAATTGAAATACATTAGTATAGTAATTGAACTAAAACTTAATACTTCATAAAAATATTGAGAACAATAGCTCCGCCCCTGAGTTCGAGTTCAGATATTCCATGAATCAGCATTTAGCAAGATGAGTTTATTCCTTATTTAATTATGTGCATGTTTACAGAAAAACTTAGGACTAGTTAGGAGCATAATTTGGAATTTTAACTTTTAGAAAGTAATTAATAATCTTGTGGTTGACAAAAATTCATATCAATAGATTTTAGAATTCTAGGAATTCATGGAAGCTGAAAAAAGTTCTAATTTCTGATTTTAGGAAAGCGGGGTTTGGAGAGCTCTTTGGGCCATTTTTGTTGTTAATGTCAAGCAGTAAGAAAATTGCACTCAAAAAGTAATAATGATGGGAACTATCATGTAAAGTCTGCACATTTTAATTTAGCCCCAATACGGAACAATCAAATAAATAGCACGGTACATGAAAGAAATAAACAAACAAGGAAATATTCATGTACATATATGGGAATTAAAATCGACTATTATCAAAGCAAGATTTGGCCGGCCTCTTGACCTCTTAATAGAGAGTATATATAGACCGACCAATTTTTGAACTGTAATTTGAAAGCTAATTTTAGTTGTTTTCGCAGTATATATAAACACCACCTATATATGTTGTCACTTTTGCATAATGAGCTAGCTAGCTAGCTAGAATGCTTATTGACAAAATTAAAGGCTGGTTTACGAATCATGCTCTCATTCACATGGCATTCCACCAACCTGAAGATCCTAGATCTCTACCAAACTAGCTAGTGTTAGTTACTTGTACAAGCAAGCCATGTGATTAGTCGGATTTTCGGACTACAAATCATAATAGCTAGTAGTACTGTATTTCATTTCTAGTTGAGCAAACACATCCATCGTTTTTCAATATGGATGCAAAGTCATGTGTCAGGGATAACGTACTAATAGAAAGTGATATCTGGTTTGAAAGAATGGCCCTTGTTTTAATTATTTTGCTAGGAAAAGAAAAGTGAACTGGAGCGACCAATATAATTGACCTCTCTTGGACATGACCACAGGGGGTCCTATCCATCTTGAAATGTCCTGATTTGAGCCATAGCTTACCGACCGGGGATAAAATACTTGCTCGTCACCATGTTGCGGGACCTATCGCGCGCATAACCCCATTGATGTATATGCAAGTGGACATGCATGAGACCCCCCACCGATATGCATGTAATTGTCTATAAACTGTTAAAATAATATTATAGGAATATTATATATGTTACCAAGTTTTCTAGGTTTTATTATTAATGTATTTCCTATTTAGTTTAGGATATAATTTATGTTTCCTATAGTTTATGTTTCCGCTTGCATGCTATGCCTGTTTTTTCTTATTTGTTTACAAGTCTTGTAGCGTATGTAAAGGCATGTTTAGACCTATGTTTTACTCACAAACAATCAATAATACGTCAATGAAAGTTCTAACATAAACAATGGATCCTATTTTCGGTTATTAAGAAGGGGTACTCAAGTTGGTTAGAAAAGAAAATCGTCGTTAGACAAAGCATGTGTTTTGGTTGAGTTTTGTCTTGGAAATCCCTTACCTCATTGATGCAAACATGTTGGCGGAACACATGCATGGGCTCATATCTCTTGTGATATAAAAATGTTCTAAGCAAAAGAAAGAGACTTTCGATCATTGGTCCATATTAATTAAGTAAATATTGCTTCCGCTTATACCAGTACTGTTTCGGAGTTGCAATTAACTGATCAACACATAACACAAATAAATTAAAGAACGTTCATTGCCGTTTCATGATCAATTTGTGTAGTAAGATTTGTAAATATTCAAGATTTTAATTAGCAATATGGTTTTAGCGGTTGGTGTTGCCTAGTTGCACTCCTCATGCATGCCTAGCTATTAATTTTAGGTTTGATTCTAATTTTATGTCGAAATAGGCATTTAACTCTTAATGTTGGTGTTACAAGGGCCTAGCTCCACTATCAAACTTCATTTTCAAAGATTGGCTAGAGACACAGTAATTATCCCGTGGTCTTGAACTTGTGGTGCGCTTTCTATAACTATACAATCATGTGATGTGAGATCAATACACGTTCTTATGCCACATAAAATTGTATCGTGTATGGTTGTAGTGAGCGCTGACATCATGTAATTGAAGCAATTCATCCATAATTCATCCCTAAAGTGGAGTATAGTTAATATAACTTCTTTTCCTGCGCCATTCATCCATAGTTCACCCCGGATTTGGGTTCAATTTATCACCCCCTAAACTGTATATATGGTGAGTACGTGATAACTAGAAGTTGTTGTCTCATTCAGTGTGTTTGGATAGTAAAAAAAAAGCCTAAGCCTTATCAATTTTATGTTTGACACACAATTATCGAACTTGATTTTGGGTACGCTTTGGAGTATGCATGAGAGAATTTTTACGCTCGCGCGTGTCTCTCTCTAGATGAAACAAATAAGTTCTCTTTTGTTGTTGCTATTTGCCTATCTCTTGCTATTGGGTTGTTTTCACTAGATTCTTATCATTGTATTGTATTTTGGATTTGGGCGTCTTATGAATGAATTACACTTTCCTTCGATTAAAGAAAAAAGACCACACATATACAAAGGAACTGCAATCAATTGGACGATCCCAGGTTGTAAAGCCAACACTATACTAGTGCCATTGGTGTGGCCTATCCCTGAATTTTGTTTTCAGTTCGACGGTCAAGGGATTCCAGACTAGCTTACGCGCACCTCAACTATTTTTCTCTCAGGTTCGTTCAAAGGCAAGCGTCATTCACGCCAAGGTTAGGGGATTCCCAAAATATTTATCTCTTGCAGCCTGGCCCTAAGAGGTTGCCAAGTTTCACACTCAGGATCGATGTTTTGGTTTATTGCTCATCCGTTTTGCTACTTGAGCTACCCTTGAGGTGGGCCTACCCCTAATTTATTTGCAATCCAATTTTCTATTAAATCACATGTGGAATTAGATAATCTCAAGAGGACAGTAGTGTTATTTTCTACAAGACAAATACAATATTAATAGAAGTGCGGATAAACTGGCCCAAATACTTGGTTATTATTTTAAATAAATAAATAAAATGATAGAATACTTGGGATCGATTAGGATGTAATCTTTATACTGGACGTAATGAAACAATAAATTGGATTAACAATTACCCCATAGACAGTTAGACTCCAAGTTCCCAGCCCACAGACTATCATTCATTCGGAAATAACAGTCCCCACCCACCATTTGGTTCAGAAGCCAATCATGCCCAATGAAGAAGAATATAGCAGAAAAGGAAGGAACCTCTGAGGAAGGAAGGAGTGGTTTGTCTGAAATGGAATACTACTACTATTGTACCAGTAGAATCAATTAGATCCCCAAACGCGTATAAGTGAATTATTGAATGGATTCTGCTCATGGCTGTGGTGGGCGAACTGCTTTTTTAAAATCAGATCAGATTTTACACCCTGTCCTGTTCATTAGTTTGATTCTAGTATACCATATGATATGATATGATGGTCTTATTAGCGAAAAGGAGAATATGTACAATAGGCCAGTTGGTTGGGGATGGGGATGGGGATGGGGATGGGGATGGGGGCATTCAAGTTCTAATTAAAAGCCAACATGACCTATTAAACAAAGGAAACACAAAAGCTTCGCACTTCTAGTATTTTTTTCTTATAACCTCCGAGTCAGTGTCTGGGCAAAACCTTGCTAAACCGAAAAACTTCTCACTTTTATTGGGCAATCAGGGGGCGTGATGTCCCTTCAAGGGGCATCACCGTACTGGCCTGTCGAATGGGGCCCGCTCCGGTCTCATTCCAATTGATCGAAAACATTCATTTTGTAAAGTTCGTTGAGTATAAAAGCTACGCAAAAAATCAGATCGATCAGATATCATAAAATGCTTGATCGAAACACCTTTATCTTTTAAAGAAAGGATCCCAAACACTATTTTAAATCCACTGAAACCCATTATTTTTCAAGTTATATGTGTTTCAATCAGGCATATAATAATATCCGATCGAGCTGATTTTTTGCACTTTTGTTCTACTCAACAAGATGTACAAAATAAACGTTTTTCATCAATCAGAGTAAAACAAGAGCAGGCCCCACTCAGCGAGGCAGAACAATGCTGCCACTCGAAGGGACAGTATGCCCCATGGATACAGGAGTTTTGAACACCTCTATTTTTTTTTTGAATATGTGAACACCTCTATTTCAGTTCCATCAACTAAACAAAAACTAATATTGAATCCAACTAATCACTCTTGTTTGATCAGAGCATATTACAAAAGTTGTGTTGTGTGACAGTGTGAGAGAGAGAGAAAGATATATATATGTGTGTGTGTAGAGAGAGAGAGAGAGAGAGAGAGAATCCAAAAGGGAAAGTGCAGAGATTTGGACATTTTTTCTGGCCCCAAAACCTTCCTACTCACTCCAACTTTGGGGTTTAGGGTGGAGGAGGGATGGCATTGTGTTTGGCTCGAAAGTGGCTCAAGGACTGAGCGGGCGTGCCAAGACT
>BPLS01000152.1:1337062-1370978 GCA_019656275.1 Rhododendron kiyosumense | reverse complement strand
AAATTTAAAATTTTTAAGTGTATTGAATTAATTGATTTCTTAGTAAAATAAATTATTATTGCTTAATTTTGAAAAATAATTAATTTTATTAAAATTTGCAATTTTATATTTAATTTGATGAATAAATTAATTTAATATTGCACAAGGACAAAAAAGTCATTTGACAGCTTTTTACATTATACACCCTTCCTTATACCTCAAATTTATTCTCCATCCAAACCATGTATTATTTTATCCCCCTCCATAAACATCACATCAATGTGGGCCCTCCCTTCTTAATTAATACCACTTACTATTTTATCACCCCTTCTTAAATAATACATCCAAAACTCATACAGCATCCAATCGGGCCCTAAGGCATTAAAGCCTTTTGGCATAAAGCCAATCACCGAGCACAAAGCCAATAACTTAAGGCATTAAAGCCTTTTGCCATAAAGCCAATCACCGGCCACTAAGCCAACATTCAAGTTCAATTTAATATAGAATAATATCTATGAATCAAACACTCACCTCGTACTCCAAAAGAAAGTACAACTATGGTTTCAGTGCTCCTTGATTCACCAACTTGTCACCTATCTACAAGCCAAACATTTTAGTATAGAAATACTTGAAAGGCTTGACAAATGCATTAGCGAATATCCTGCCTCAGATCAACAATACAACATCTAATTTAGTCAAATATGGTGTCCAACTCTTATTTTCAATGTTCCAAACAGTTCCAGCATGTTCCAAAAACGGTTTCAGCATGTAGCATGTGTTTCCTGCATTTTCAGCAATTTCCAGCAATTCTGTGTTGGAAATACCAAAGGTCCAAAATTCAGCCAAACAGTCTATCGTATTTTGGCCATACTTCTCTATAGGTTCAAAAGAATACTACAAGACCACCACTACTAGCAAGAAGACTTCTAGTACATCAATCTAGATATAAAATTTGCCCAAATTGAACTCCGAATGACCAAGATACGCTCAAATGAAGTTACACATTCAAAACAGAAATCACAGTTCCAACAGAACAGTTTGCATTCGAAAGTCCATTAAAAATCACCTACTCAATATTTTCCAATGATTCCAACACCAAAACATCACCAATTGATCAATGTTTAAGACTCATATGAACCCATAGACAGTAACACACTCAACTATGATAAAATTGATGAAAAATACAGCTCCAAAAGCTGCCCAGAATTTCAGAATTACCAAACCATCAACTTTGGAACAAAAACTGTTTTTTCCTAGAAGGAACTAAGGCACAAACCTGACATATTCAGAAAGGCATGTAAGTCTGGTTTTAGAATCAAGAAACGGTGCGAAAAATCGATACCCGAGCTAGAAAATATGACCGTTTTCTCAAGACATGTATGTGCTGTCAGCAAATACATGAATCTTTCAGCAGCTCGGTTTATGATTTTTATCTTTTTCCACAATTCTCAGAAAATTCTGAAATTTTTACAGAATAAGCTATACACACAAAGGCATCTCTAGTAAAATTACCAGAAAATAACATGGTCGGCGTGTCAATGAGAAAAATTCAACAAAACAGGACAGATTATCATTATGCAGAGCAGATTTCAAAATTCCATAGCAAGTTGAGTTCTCGATGGTTTCCAACGATTCCAGCGGCTATAGAATGAGATGAGAGTGTTCTTTAAATATCAAGAAGGAATTAAAATCCAATTCACAATCTAAGAATGAAAAATCAACCAAAAACGGAACCCTAGTAATCTGTCCCAAAATCTGCTGTATACACAGAAATAAATAAAAAGAGACTAAAAATTACCTACTGAATTTGAGGTTTCAATCTTCCCCCGTCGTTCTTCTTCCTTTTTCCACCGTCTCTCTCTCTCTCTCTCTCTCTCTCTCTCTCTCTCTCTCTCTCTAACGTAGAATAACCCTCTCCTTTGGGTTTCTTTTTTTTTCTTTTTCTTTTTTAATGAAAACACACGTACACATGGCACACATGCACAACTTCTTTAAAAAAAATGCACTTTGCCCCTTAATATACTAGAGTATAGCATTAAACACCTCAAATATAAAGGATGTTACAGTTATAATCCCTCTATCTCATCTAAAAATTGGTTTTTAAACGCATGCCACGTCTGAATAGTAAAAGGAGATATAGAATAGATGTGAGGAGAGATGGGTGATAAGGTGGGTCCACAGACTAAAAGTAGAGTATTTGTATACTCTTTAGCTTCTGAACAATGGCTCGCCACTAGTACCGAGGAAAGGTAGCAAGATGTATAATAGATACCCTAGTACCTACTCTGCTGCAGCATGATTTTTCATGATTTGCTTCGTTACTTTATCGAAATTCTCCTTTTGCCTATTCTGGTGTTGTTGCTCTTATGGCTATCAATTGTAGCATATCAAAAGCATAAACTATTATTATTTTAATGTCAACACTCACTTTATCGATTTGTCCTCTCTCTCTCTAAAGTTACTCCATACTCATCTCTCTCTCTCTCTCTCCTCATTTAAGATGATAAAATACTATTATAATAAAATAGAGAGCAAGTACAAAACATTGCTGTAGAGGCAATACAAAATGTAAATAGGTAAAGTACAAAAACTATGTTATGAATGGCCAATTTACCTATTTATTGGTGCACTTGCTCTTAGAGCATGTACATCAAGCTCTTTAAAAGAGAATATTAGCTACTGTAAAGAGCAAAAACCTAAAAAGCTAGTCACTTGCACCAGATTAGGTAAAAAGGTATATATTTTACATTTATGAGGAGTGGCTCTCTATTTTTACCTAGGAACTATTCACAAGGTATCTAATAAAATAAAATAGTGTAATATTCATTTCTCTCTCCTCCCTACTCCTTCCCCTCTCTCTCTCACTTCTCTCTCATATACTTTCTGGATATTTATATATTGTAATATTTTATTACATTTGATGGATAAAGAGAAAATTATAGAGAGGTTGGTGTAGGGTGGGAGCAAAAGTGAATAGGTCGAGTAGAAATTGTACCTTTTTCACTAAGTATTTTACTTATCATTTATGTACATGCCCTTAGAGATACTCTAAAGAAGACTAGCTACTCTCTCCCTATCCAGTAAATTGGCCTTAAGTCCAAAAGTAAGCCGTTCGGCTAAATAAGCCAAGTGGCTTATTTTTTTGTCTTTATTCAAAAAAAAATTCGCATTTGTTAGTTTTTCGTCTATTTTTTAGGGATTATTACTTCGTCATGACGAAAGGAATCTAAAAGGTAAAAAATTACAATCAAAACCTAATTTTTTGGAATAAAGATAAAAATTAAGCCAATAAGCTAATTGTTTCGTCTTTATTCAAAAAAATTTGAATTTTGATCGTAATCGGAGTTGTCAACTAATAAAGAAAAAAATTATTTGTTGCTTAATTTGAACAAATACAAAGAATAAATTAGCATAGATAAAATTAATTGTTACTTTATTTGGAGAGATAAAAAGAAAAAAAGTGTCAAGATAACCTTATACGTTATTTATTTTGGAGGATAGAATGAACGGATTCTCATAGATAAGGTTGTTTGTAACTTTATTTGGAGAGATAAAAAATAGTTCAACAAAAATAACATTATTTGTTGCCTTGTTTAGAAGATACAGATAATAGTTAGCACAAATAAGGTTATCTATTATTTTATTTTAGAGAAATGAAAAAAAGTTCAACAAAGATAATGTTATCGATTCTTATTTTGAAAGATACAGAGAATAGGTTAGTACACATAAGGATATTTGTTTCTTTATTTTGTAGAGAAAAAAAATTGTTCAACAAAGATAATGTTATTTATTATTTTATTTCAAAATATATGGAGTATATATTGGCACATATAATGTCATGTGTGTTTCTTTATTTTGAATAGGTTGGTAGTAATAACGTTATCTATTATTTTATTTTGAAAGATATAGAATAGATAAACACATATAAGGTTATTTGTTATTTTATTTAAAAAAAATAAAATGTCCCTATAAGGTTATCTGTGTTTTATTTTGGAGAGATGAAAATAATAGGTAATATCTTTTTGATTTATTTTGAAAGATACAGAGAGCAGATAAACATATATAATGTTATGTTTTGCTTTATTTCGGAGAAATGAAAGAACAGATTCATAGTAAAAATGTTATTTGTTGCTTTATTTGAAAAAATACAAAGAATAGAATAGCACACATTTATCTATTGCTTTATTTTGTAAATTTTATCTACAATCAATTTTTAAAAAAACTGGATTCAATACCAAACAACAATATTACAGCGGATCAAAAAGAAAAAAAAAACACAATCTTACACAGTTCCGGCCGGGGAGGAAAAACCAAAACCAATCATGTTTTAGGATACAAATGTGTTTGGGAAGAAAACTACTGTAGTACGTACGTAGTAGTATACTACTGGAGTCGTGAAACCACCATCTCATCGACAAAAGCCATTGTTGCCAAATCGAAACTGTAATTGATCAGCACAAAACGGAGAACGTACGACCCATATCAACAACTGTTCACCAGTCAACATTACAAAACACCAATCGGTTCACAGCCAAGAGACCTATCAATGTAGGAGAATAACGACGACGCTCGCTGCCGTGCCTCCTCAGAAAATTTGCCGGCGCCGGACCCCTCTCCACAGAGAGAGAGAGACCGACGTATTGTCGAAGAAGAAAGTAGCCACCGACCGGATTTTGTTTTTGAGCTCTTTTTTAATTGTTGAGGGTATTTTAGGAAAGCGGGGTCCAAAAGGGGCTCCGACTGTATTAAAATTCTTGATGTACTTATTATGGTTTTTAACCCTTTAGTATGTCCTTCTGGCCAAAGCTCCCCTATGCTATCTCCTTATCCTCCTGTTTTCCTTTTTGCCACATAATTCAATGGGCAGAGAGTTCAATAATATATATTAAAACAAAATGCTCGGATAGAGAGCAAAAATTAATAGATAGTAGTGTTAGAGTATCCTTACCAGGCTTGCTATAAGCCCCTTCAAACTAAAGTAGTCGGAAAAATCACCCCCTTCCCAAAATAAATAAATGGACTTAACTACTCCATCACCAAATTACAGTACAAATTTTATGAAATTTGTACAATAGCTTGGTACATGAAATGAGTCATTGTTCACTCATTTTTTAATAAACTGCAATATTTTATTGCTTCTATCAACTGTACCAAAGATCCATACCTGATTCCATGGTAGTCGGAGCCACCGATCGTCGCTAGAGCGGTGAGCTTTGTTCGAGTTTGGATTCAAATTTTGGTGTGGTTTTTGATTCTGATCGAATTTGTATTTCAGGGAAAACCAGTGTTAGGAAATTTTAGAGATTGTAGTGGGTGTGTGTGGGCAGAGAGAGAGAAAGGGGACAGAGGTGGGTGTGGGTTTGTCCGCGGTGGCTGTCGTAGACACCACCGTGGATAGTGGGTATCATGTTGGAAGTGCTGGTGGATCTCGGAAGTGGATGGGCAGGTCATGGACTTTCCAAGTCCAGTTCTTCCAAGTCCAGAATAAAAAATGGAATAAAAAAGATAAATGAAATGTTTAATGGAATATTTAAATATACATCCTTTTTATCCATGCCATGTAAGAATTTATGCCGTTCTTTTTTCATGTTTATATTTTCATCATTTTAATGTGTGAATTACCTTTCTTACCCTTTTCACTATGATATACATATATTATATTATATTGTTTTCCTAATTTAGTGGGATTGGATTGTTTTTCCAATTTAGTGGAATTGGATTAGATTATTTTCCTAATTCAATAGGATTTGGTAAATTTCAATATGATTGATTACTTTTTTTATTTTATCATGGAATGTATTTGAGGAATCGATATTTTTAGGAATATAACATCAGAAGTTGACTACATCTTTTCATTTTTTCTTCATTCTTCGTGTTGGCCAACGGAACATGGCTAAATTACCATAAAAAAATGTACAACATGACATCCTCAAACCGTTACATGGTTAAATTACCATGACATTACATGGTTAATTACTTATGATTACATCCTAAAATTCTCAGCCTATATAAACAAGAAGTTTGGGATGTAAATCACTTATGATTAGATCCTAAAATTCTTGGCCTATATAGACAAGAATTTTGGGATGTAAATTACTTATGATTACATCCTAAAATTCTCAGCCTATATAGACAAAAATTTTAGAATGTAAATTACTCATGATTATATATCCTAAAATTCTCGGCCTATTAAATTACCATGACATGACATGGTTAAATTACCATGACATTACATGGTTAATTATTTATGATTACATCCTAAAATTCTCGGCCTATATAGACAAAAAATTTGGGATGTAAATTACTTATGATTACATCCTAAAATTCTTGGCCTATGTAGACAAGAATTTTGGGATATAAATTACTTATGATTTCATCCTAAAATTCTTGGCCTATATAGACAAGAATTTTGGGATGAAAATTACATATGATTACATCCTAAAATTCTTGGCCTATATAAATAAGAATTTTGGGATGTAAATTACTTATGATTTCATCCTAAAATTCTTGATCTATATAGACAAGAATTTTGGGATGTAAACATAAGTATCTGTACATCTCAAATTATCCTTATATGAATTGGTTCGCGCAGCGGCTTAACAAATTTTGCCAGATTAGTTTCATGGTAAACGGTCCAAATAATTAATCATGAAATGATTTCATGGTAAATAGTCCAAATAATTAACCATGAAATAATGGGAACATACAGACATATTTCATCGTAAATGCTACAAATAATTTACCATGAAATCGAAAAGCTTGTATATATTACATATATAGTTTAAAATCAGGCCTATATATATGGTTTAAAATATATACATATATACAATTAACAACACTCAAAAGGCAATATTGGTATTAAAAATATGAGAAGGACGAAATCATAAGTTGCTGAAGAGGATGAGAGTAAGGAGCTTGATTATGTATAGGGAAAATGACGGCCTAGAACGTATTTTGATAATTAATATCCGCCAAGGACATTTTTAGTATTAACAAATGTTCTCAGCATGTCTTTGACGGGTATTAATTATCAAAACACGTTATTGACCATCATAATTGTGCAAAAGTGCCTAGCTAATTAAAGTAGAAAAGTGATTTTTGATGATTAATTTGGTCCAAAATCTGTTAAGTCTGATAAGGATGCACTTAGAATTTATTGATAAAAAAGCAAATAGAGAAATAAATATTGTCCATTTTTAAGTAGTTTTTAATTTTTACTCGGCAAAGTAGAGAATTGTGTAGAAGATGTTCTAAGATAAAGAGCACTAGTTTAATGATTCAAATGAATTGTTTACTACTCCACTTTACTAAAAAGACACAAAAACGGATTGGAGGAACAGCGCTGCTAACCACACAGCCAATCTGTGGGACCTACTACGGGTCCCATACAAACGATTTGAGTTGTTCATTAAATATAAAACATTTTTTCAAAGGTTAAAAATTAGCATAATCCGATACATATAGATGCTCGATTCAATCATATAACTTTTCAAATAATGAAAAGTTAGATGATTGGATCAAGCAACTATAGGTATCGGATTGTGTTTATATTTTGTGAAAACTCTTGAAAAAATGTTTTACATTTAATAAACGGTTTGAATCATTTGTGTGATACTCGTGATGAGCCTCACAATAAAATCTGTGCACAAATTGCCTATGTCGACAGACTTATTGTTGGAGGAAGTACGAAGGGTTTATGATGTGCATACAATGGGAAAGTTTCAAATGAGGACCTCTTGAAATGCGGACCCCCCTTTCCCGATCGAATTTTGATGATTCGGGCCGCTCAATGTGATTTTAAAGGTACCCACTACCCGTGAGAAATCGGCAAAAAAAAAAAAAAGACCAGAAAGGGCTTGATTTGAGCAATTTTTAATTAAACTATTTGTATGAAGTCCTTCCCGGTAAATTTTTTTGTTGATTTCTTGCAGTTACTTTTAAAATCATGTTCTGATCACATTGAATGGCTCATATCATCAAAATTCAATCGAAAAATGGAAGATATGAAGAGGTCTATATTTTAACTAAAATGAGGACCCCGATGAAAAACGGACTGTGCATACAACTTCCTTAGTAATGGTACAAAAGATTGTCATTTGTTTTGTTAACGCATTACTATGGGAGAAGGCCCACCTTAAGCCAATGGACCATGGCCCAATGAAGATGGTGCTTAACAATTTGTGAATCAATTATGGGTTTCAACTGGAACTGAATATATAATAAATGATGAAATTTATTTACAAATTATTACAACTTTTAGGATTCGTTTGTTTCGATGTAAAATATTTTCTATGCAAAATGTTTTTTTAGAAAATAAATTGCAAATATTTATTTTTCGGTGTTTGATTGACACTTGAAAAATGTTTTCAAAAATTGACAAAATAGTGTTGAAAGAGAGGGGGGCTTAAATGGTAGAGAGATCTGAGAATGTTGGAAATAAACGTGGGTTAGGACTAACGATCGAGGAAACTGAGTAGTGAGAATTGCAATAGAAAGCATCAGGTTCATTTTGGAAAATAACTTACAAAAGATTTAAGGGTTAGTCATTTTCATCTAATTAATGGAAAATGTTTTACACGTAAAATATTTTTTTTATTTCTTTCACAATCAAATACCGGAAAATACGTAAAATATTTTACACCCAAACAAATGGAGCCTTAAGTTAAAAAAATGCAATTACGTGATTATAGTTATCAGATCAATTTGATTTTATTATTAATAATAATACACTAAGAAAATCAAAAGATTGAAGAAATTGAATTCGGTTTTTTGTCAAACTCTATTCGTGATTATTCACTCACTTTATTTAGTGATGTAGAACAAGTGGCCACTGAATTCCTTAATCAATTGGACCGTCGTAAGCCTAAGAAGGTTTTAATTGTGGACTGTCAGAATTGGCAAATTTCGGACGAGTTCGGATTGGGCTCAAACTTGATGGACTGATGTAGAATCACCTTACGGTTAAGAATCACAACCTTGGAGTCATGATGGTGGATTTTGGCCTAATTCCTTCGTTTAACCCTTCAATTTAATATTTTTGCTATTTTAGAAAAGTTTTAGATCGTTAATAACTCTCAGCATATAATTCCGTAGAAGTTTGTTCCAGTTGGGAAAGTCTTTTTTTTTTCCTCTGGTTTTCAATTTTGGAAGTTTTTCCAATTTTCAGGATTCTTTATCTTTCAATATGTTTTATAGGGTTAGGCCTTATAAATGGAGGTTGTAACCATATTATGCAGTCAACTTTTATCAATATAATTCTATGACCCTCTCTCTCTCTCTCTCTCTCTCTCTCTCTCTCTCTCTCTCTCTCTGATTCAAGTTTATTACCTATTTTATTTAAATTAGTACGTAACTAATCTTTTATGAATTCCGCTACATCAAGTGGTATCAGAGTAATTATTTTTCTAGTTCGATGGCATTCGTCCGTGGAAGATGCACAAACCCTATATATGATCATATGCAAGGATTTAATAGGACTTGAGCCAAGGAAATTCGTCCATGGTCAATCTATTAAACACAAAGTTGATAGGAACCACATTGAGGGATTCGCTTGCAACCAACCTATTAATCCAAACGTCAATAGATGTTATTCTTATTTTTGACTTGATAGTGAGGATGAATCTGAAGACAAGTTATTTAATAATTATTATGAATATTATCCAGAGAGGCAACATTTAAAATTTGATGCACATAATTGCATGAGGCATAGATCTTCATATAGCCAAGTACAACCGGAAATTCCCAAATTCAATGGGTATTGTCATGTTAATAATTTTATTTATTGGTTTCGCAAAGTTGACAAATTTTTTGAGTTCTACATGGATATCCCAGAAGAGAAGGAGGTCAAATATGTGGCGTCGCAAATTGCATGGCTATGCTTCCACATTGTGGGAACAATTGTAAGCCAACCGAAGACAAGAATTTAAACAACCTATGAGGACATGGCACAAGATAAAACAATTAATGAGCATTAAATTAAATTTCTTCAGACAAATAAGGTTGAGTCAAAACAATTGTTCAAAGGTGCGTAATTTTGACTCACAATATAATTCTCATGCACATAGATGCAAACACAAATAATTTTCTGAGGGTACATGTCATGAAAGGGTGTGTCGAATTTGAGTAAACCTAGCTCCATAGGTCAAGATTTGACCAAGGTCAGTCGAAGCCATATGAACTTAATTATTGGCGGTAGGTACCCGTTGGAATCAGCTATGTCACGCCCCAAAATGCGGGAGCATGACCGGCCATGTACCATGAAGTAAGCATGAGACACGAAATCTAATTAAAAATATTTTCAGCAGCTTGAAACAAATAAAGAAAAACTGGATATTTTATTACAATAAAATGCATGATTCCAAACCAATATTTTTCTTAAGCAAATGATACAATATCTCATATTTTTCAATCTCCAAACTCCATAATGAACTGCCAATTAAAAATAGTGCGGAAGCTAATAAATAAAAGTGCAGAAGCGGTTTGACACGATAAAAGAAATAAAAATGCAAACGTCCTAGAGATCCAAACAGAAGGTCCAGACAATGCTGCAGAGTCCACTACAATGCCCCATGCACAAACCTGAAAAAAAAATGTGGAATAAATCCGTCAGCTGACGAGCTCGGTGAGTAGTTAAGCATGCTACGGGTAATAATACAAAGTGGCATACGTATAAATCAACGATAACAAGGGCTCCAAAGAAATGGTGTCAAATTAAGGAAGGTTGAAGGTTCAACGAATAATACCTAAGGGTCATCATCGGGCCGGGCCGGGCCGGCCCAGCTCGCCAAGTCACTACCCAAGCCCGCCCATGGGGCTTTTACTTTTTTGTGGGCCGGGCGGGCCGGGCTACCTACCATAAATTGAAGCCCAAACCCCGTCCACGGGCTAGCTCAATTGACAGGCTAGCGGGCCAAAAACCGGGCAGGCCAATGAGTGGGCCAAAAACCGGATAGGCTTAAATTTCCTTGGGCAAGAGAAAAAAGAAAGGATTTTGTGGGATTTTGGGCTAATTGGTGGGCCCATGGGCGGGCTATTGGGCGGGTACCACGGGCGGCTACCGGGTGGGCCGAGTAAAAATTCATAGGCCTGAGCCCGCCCATTACAAACTACGGGCTGGGCCGGCCCGCTCGTTTCACGGGCTCGGGCTGGGTAAAAGCTCAATGGGCCGGGCGGGCCACAAGCCTTCGGGCTAAATGACGACCCTTAATAATACCAACAAACTAACGAATTCAATGGCTTAGCAAATAGTATCGAGAGATGGATGACTGAATCATGAATTATCACAACAACAATCGAACAATACCATTTTATACCAACAGCCTGCTCAATAATATCGGAATGAGGAACAACAATAATGAGGTAGTCCAAACCAAAGTGGGAACCATATCTTCCAATTACCAAATACCAAATGCCAAATATTTTCTCAGGGCTTCGCTCGTTGGATTCAACTCCGTACTTAGAGTCACCACAGGATGAC
Organism: Rhododendron kiyosumense; assembly: GCA_019656275.1. NCBI lineage: Eukaryota > Viridiplantae > Streptophyta > Magnoliopsida > Ericales > Ericaceae > Rhododendron > Rhododendron kiyosumense. The sequence goes on along the minus strand of BPLS01000152.1, from coordinate 1,359,523 downwards.
GCCTATGACCTTTTCCTTAAGCCGATCAGGAATAAGGTCACAGGATATTTCACAAGTCTTTTCCCTATCCGTTTAGCACTAGAGTCATAGGGTATTTCACAAGTCTTTTCCCTATCCGTTGAGCACTAGAGTCATAGGGTATTTCACAAGTCTTTTCCCTATCCGTTGAGCACTAGAGTCATAGGGTACTTCACAAGTCTTTTCCCTAGTGGCCAAAGTCACCACGATATTTCACGGGTCTTTTCCTTGGACTTTAATAAATATAAACATAGTTCATGGTCCCAAACACAAATAGAACAACAGCGAGCCTCAAGCACCTGTACCAAGATTATTCTCCGTGCCATTGTAGAGTCACAATAATATTACGGAGTCAACAAATCAATGACAGTAAAAGCAAGGGTAATCAATCAATTACAAATATTCTCAATTAACTTTGTATGCTAAAGGGTACGTCAATCGTCAATAAGTATGAGAGCGACAAATAAGAACATCACTTATTGAATTATAACAAGTAAACGAATTGTCAAGAACAGATCGGCTCAAGGGGAATCCAAAACAAGGGATCACATGCTTAACCACTCACCTTGATTGGTTCGATAAATTGCAAAATGTAATATCTGAGTACTTGGCTAGTTTGGATAAAAGGAATGAAAGTACTAAAACTAGTTTAATGAAAAATTACTAATATGCATATGAACTCTCCTAATCTAAACTCTACGTTTTCACAGCCACAAACTTAATTTCCCAATTACTACACCGCCATCTCTTCTCACAATCACACACGGCAGATACACAGCCACCACACATGCACGCACCTCTCTCTGATCTCCAACAACAAAACCCCAATTCTAATGAATGATGAGAAAAGCCATAAGGGTAATAGAATAAAATATTATATAAGAGGAGTGATCAAAGTCTTACCCAAGGATGAAACTTCTTGGTGGAATTTCCTAATGACGCCGACAACTCGACACTACTGATCTCTCCCGAACCCGCAGCTTCGCTCTCTCTCCCTCAGCTGATGGATTATTAACGCTAGGTCTCCGTTGAAATAATATATCCTAGTTCTCAAACGTTTCCTCACCCTAATAAATTGTCCACGATCAAACTTAAAACCTATCCAATCTAATTACACAATTGACCCAACATTAGTCTAATTACACAATCGACCCAACATTCTTCTTCTTCTTTTTTTTTTTTACTAGCAGGAAATTTGAAAAGGAAAAATGAAAGAATTAAATATCTTTGTCAAAAGTATTTCTTTTTTTTTTTTTAGAAAAAAGCGGGATGTCACGGCTAAGTGGGGAAGTAAAAGATTTTGAGCCCCACATATATTGGAGCTCTAGTTGAAGTGCACAACAAGAAGAAGAATTCTTGTTATAAAGAGGCCGGCCCTTAAAGTTGCTACAGTTGAGAGGGTAGAGGACGGCACAAACAAACCAAAAGAAGAAAAAAGCGTTGAGTTCACTGTAAATATTATGACTACAGTGGACGAACACTCCTTGGAGGCCATTCATTAATTACCTAAAATTGGAGAACATGTGCCATTAGAAAGGACACCCTTATGCCTGAAAATACAGTAATATTCTAACAATACTGTTGTAGATGAAGTGGTAGAATTGCACCATGTAACAGCAATTGTGAAGCAACTATTTGGAATTGCCCTTAAGAGTACGGTGCCAATTCTTGAAGGGTCTGGCGGCACTGCAGCCTCCAAAGGCCACAACAACCACCCTCTAGCAACCATTGTCCACTTCGAGCAAGATCCATCCCCATCGCCACCACTAGGTAGAAAACTGTTGGGTTCCCTCCTTAAGTGGAAGTTCAATATTTATTAGCCCAATAATAATTTGTTTGGCCTAAAAGAGTTAAATTTGTGTGGGCTAGTTTTGGTGAAACATTCTACACATTTGGAGCACATGTTTGGCGCATGATATGTTGGGATGAGAAAGCTAATTTGTTTTTCGTCTGTTTTGGGGAAAACATCATCAGAAAAAGTTAGTAGCTTTGGAAAGAAAAAGAAAAACTTGGTGCACTGTGTGTGAGTGTTTCGGTGGGTAAAAGAACCAATTGGGGCAGCCATTCTATCTTTCTCTTGAAGCAATATTCAGCTACCTCTTCGTCAACATTTGGGGCTGGTTTGTGCTCTGTGTTCGGCTCTCCATTTCAGCTGCAATTGGAGGGTTTTGTTCATCTTTTTGGTGAGGTCTTTCCTCTTTGTATTTGGAGTTTGTTGGATATACTTTAGGGGTGTTTGTGAGATATTGTATCTCTTATAAATCCATTTGTAAGAACCTTTGTTGATAGTGGAATCGGACTCCGGTCCCATTAACGTACCTCACACTTTGGGGGAACCACGTAAAAATCTCTTGCATTCGTTTGGTTTGTGGTTTGCGCATTTGGATTACATTCGCTACATTTATTATATTTCCTTCGTGATTTACTTGTGGAAAATTCCACATATTTTTCCCAACAAAACCCCCCTCCGATTGCGACATGAAAACAGGGGAGAAAAGGAAAGAGGGAGAGAAGACGAAGAGAATGAGAGAGAAGCTACGATTACTGGAGAGAGAGAGAGAGAAGCCGCGATTACTGGAGAGAGAGGAGGAAAAACTAACAGAGAGGGAAAAAAAAAACCGGAGGAGAGATCCCTCCCCTCCCACTGCCCAATTTGGGTGTGAAACCTTGGGGGGAGAGGGAGGAGGGAGAAAGACAGTTAGGTTTTCGGAATCCTAGAGAGAGAGTCTAAAATAAAAACCAATCTGCTATATTTACCTATAGGGTGGCATTGCTCGTATGAGTCCAGCTCCTCTCCAATCAATCCATATGGATTAGAGAATTCTTCAATTACAATTCAATGGTCAGGATTACCCTATTATCTCCACCCCTAATGCTCATATGGTATTCTACGGGCATCCAATTACTCTTTAAATATTTTCTAATTATCACATTTTAGGCACCAATTTATCAAATTCCAAACATTAGTTAAATTTTATATTGTAACTTTAATAACAGGTGCAGGTTTTAAAAACTATCAGATTCAAAAAGTTAATCAAAGAACTCCTTTTGCATTTCTTCTAAAAAAAATTATGTAAAAATTATTTTACGTTCAATTACTTACTCTTACGATTTCTTTCTAATTTTCATAACTGAATCTTAATTTCAATTTTCTTACAGACAAGAACAACTATATCAATGAGCACACAACACAATGCGAATCACATGTGGAAATACACTAGTATTAGTAAAAAAACATCTCATGAGCTACGTAATAAGATAATATCAACGAAAAAAACCATGGTGAAAGAAAAAAAATTTATTGATATAATATTAGTAAAAAAATCTTGATGAGCTATATGATACAGGTCAAAAAAAATCCTCATGAGCTATATAAAAAAAAAGGGTTTTTCAGAGGCAGATTTAACGAGAAGAGAAGACACTGTTCAAAAAAAATTAATGATTTTTTTGTAAACTTCGAAGATTAATGAATTTTCAGAGACAGGTTTAACGGGGAGAGAAGACGCCAATTTTTTTTGTAACTTCGAAGATTAATGAACTTTTTTTGCCGTTCAAAAAATAAAAAACAAGGAGAGGAGACGCTTATGTAATTGAGAAATATTTGGGGAGTATTTGGGTGCCCGTAGAATACCATATGAGCTTTGGGGCTTGAGTTACTAGGATAATCTTGACAATTGAATTGGAATTGGAGGATCTTCTAATTCTCTATGGATTGGAGAGGAGCTAGACTCTGCCAGTATCGCATTGTTTTGGGTTAGAAGGTCGACGCGAGAAATTAAACAATTATATGTATCCTTTTTTATCACAATACCCAAGTCTAACCTATATTCGTCCTCCTTTCCAGTCTCCATATGGTCCACTCCCGCCTAGTTTGGATTTTGTGGGCCTATACTAGGCCTACAACAATAATCAGAATCGTTAATTTATAGAGCTTGTGAAGTACTTCAACCATGCAAAAAATCATATTCATATCATATACCGGTCAATATCTTATTGGAACACATTTATTTTCAAGTACATGCACTGAGCACATTGGACCAGATCATTTTCTTTGAAGATAAATGTGTTCTAGTAAGACATTGGTCGGTATTTGATAAACATGAATTTGTTCATGGTTGCAATATTTTGGCGAGCTCTGCTCAAACAACAGTTTTGATTATTATTATTGCGGGCTTAACATAGTCCCCCAAAATTCAAACTAGATGGGATAGGACAAGACCTTAATTCGTTTAATTTTTGTGTTAGACGAATAGTGTTACATTTGTGTTTATTTCAAGAAGTAGTTAACCCAAACTTCCTGATTGCGTGTTGTTAATTGGTCATGTCTAGAATTCCTAACCCTAAAATCAACAATAGTTATATGGATCGTTTACGCGCTATGGGACACTAGATAATAAAGCTCACAAGCTACGTCTAAAAACACGGTTCCTCTCACGGATTCAGATCCCTTGTCCATATTTTCCCTGTCAAGATCTTACAATTACAGAGACCTAATTTTCCCTGTCAAAATCTTACAATTACATTACAGAGACTTAATTTTACAGAGACTTAATTTTCCCTGTCAAGAGACTTAATTTTCCTTGCCAAGATCTTACAATTACATTACAGAGACTTAATTTTCCCTGTCAAGATCTTACAATTACAGAGACTTAATTCAACGAGAAGGATTGGTTCTGTTATTAGAAAAAATAAAACGAGAAGGATGGGGTAAAATCTCTTTCGAAGGACTTTTCAATTCTCACTTTTTTTTACTATAAAAATCTAAGAGAGCTAAGAATTGATTTGAGAATTATGCGCGCCATTAAGGAAGCCAGGGAAGAGAAAAATATAGAGAGAGAGAGAGAGAGAACAGAGAACTTTGGTCAGGTGGTTCTGTTCTCTGGCCTCCTCTTGTCCTGCCCTAGCCATCCCTCAACTTTACTGTATTTTTTTCCTTTGGCTGTTAACTTTACTCTAATCCTGTTAAATCTCTTCACTCTCTGTAGCAATCCTGTTAAATCTCTCTTCTCTCTCTCTCTCTCTCTCTCTCTCTCTCCATAAAGCTCACAAAATGGGTGAAGAGGAACAGAGAGAGAAAGAGAAGAACATGTTGGCAGGAGCACATCCTGGAACTGCGCAACAGCTTCATCAGACCTCAAATTACTAACCACACTCCTCCTCTTCCTCTTCTCCTTAGCCTCCGTCATCATCTTCCTCCCTTCCAACCTCTCCCTCTCCCCCTCCGACCTCCGCCTCTGCCTCTTCAAACTCCCCACCACCCCCCAACCCCTCTCTCCAACCCCCACCCCACATCCACTCGACGTCGTCCTCCCCTCCGGCGCCCTCAAACGCACCCTCACCCCCCACGGCGCCGCCGCCTACACCTTCATCCTCATGAGCGCCTACCGCGGCGGCCTCCACACCTTCTCCGTCATAGCCCTCTCCTCCAAATCCCTACACCGCTTCTCCACCCCCTCCTACCAATGCCAATGGGTCCCACACAACTCCTTTGCCCCCACCGCAACCGCTGCTGGCTATAAAATCCTCCCCGACTGGGGGTTCGGACGCGTCTACAGCGTTGTAATAATCAATTGCACCTTCCCCGCCCCTGTCGGCAGCGACGGCCTCGGCGGCAAGCTCCTCCTCATCGCTTCCACCAACGGCGGCGGCGACAAGAGCCTCAACCTCACCGACACCGTCGAAGCATTGGTCGAGAAACCCAACACCTTGAATCCTTTGTACTACACGGACCCGCCCAAGTACGAGTATTTGTACTGCGGGTCCCCGTTGTTTGGAAACATAAGCCCGCAGAGGGTGCGCGAGTGGCTGGCGTACCACGTGAGGCTGTTCGGTACGAGGTCGCATTTCGTGATGTACGACGCGGGAGGAGTTGAGGAGGCGGTGATGGAGGTGTTGAGGCCGTGGATGGAGAAGGGGTTTGTGAGTTTGCACGACGTGAGAGAGCAGGAGAGGTTTGATGGGTACTATCATAACCAGTTTTTGATACTGAACGATTGTTTGCATAGGTATAGGTTTGATGCTAAGTGGATGTTCTTTTTTGATGTGGATGAGTTCATCTATGTTGTGAAGGAGAGTAGTATCAAATCGGTTACGGAATTGGTGTCGGATTACACGCAGTTCTTCATTCAGCAGATGTCCATGGCTAGTAACCTCTGCTTATCTGAGGACAAGGGTGTGAGTCACAGGTAAAAACTCTCTTGTTTACGATTGTTCACAGTTTAATTTTGTGTTGTTTTATTTGGGAATTCTGATATCGTAATCATGATCTGAAGTAAGTTGATCCATATATGTTGAAACTTGAAACATCACTCGGAATTCAACTTGTTAGCAGCCAGCTCGTATGTCAAGTTTTGATCAAGAAATTGTCCGGATTTAGACGACTTTTTTGGGTTTGAGATAAGAAAGTTGCACACAAAAGTCTGCCAAAAAAAGTTGATTGAATTCTTCATCTGCGGATCAAAAAAATAAAAAAATAAAAAAATTCTTCACTTGTTTAGTTACTATATATTGTTGGGGTCCACCCATAGTGGTGAGGTGATTTTGTGTAACACCCTTAGTGTTGGGTGTTGAGCGTATTTATCCTTAGAGTCCCTTATATATAGTTGTAAACCCTATTAGGGTTTGGGTGTGACCTAATGTGAGGGAGAGGGTGAGGCGAGCGTGGGGGGCCGAGTTGTGGCCTCCCGGAGAGGAACCGGCGTGTGGTTCCCGGAGAGTTTTTTCATCTTTATTGTATATGTGTGAATATATAATCAAAGGGAGTTTTTCTCTGAAATCACTGCGTGTGCATTTGTGTGTGTGGTGTCCCTCACGATCCTAACAATTGGTATCAGAGCGGGGTTGAAGAAGAGGGTCACCGGAAAAACTACGGGTTCGATTTCTGAAAAAAAAAAAAAGGTAGCTCACGAACCTCGTGTTTTGTCACCCGAGGAGGAAGCATGGAGCATGGCCTAAGCTGGGTTCTCGGTTGAGCCGTCTGAAAACTCAATCGGACCAGTAAGGGTTGTGCACCTCACTGAGACGAGTCTATAGGAGGTGACGGGGTCGAGTTTCGTCACCGGATGAAGGCTCGGGAGCCATTCGATCGCAGCGGGCGGAGTCAGCGGCGGGCAGCGAGGCTATTTTGAAAAGCCCGTGGTTTTGGGTGATCGAAGACGAGTTTTGAGCACTGGGTTGTGTTCACCTCGAGGAGACGATCACGGATTGGGGTAGTGCGTCGCCGGAGGAGCTCCGAGGTTGCGGCAATGGCCGGTCGAAGGTGGCGCGCGTGAAGGCGACGGTTTTTTTCGAAAAGCCCAGTTATCAAACGAGGTCGGCTAAGAGATTTGAGCATGGGGTTATGTTCGTCTCGTCGAGACGATCGCGGGGATATGTGGAACGTCGCCGGAGGTGGCCGGAGTAGGTCGCACGCGCCGTTCAAAGGTGGAGCGTGTCAGCGCGTCAGATCTAGTCGCGCGAGTGTGTACACGCGCTGGTCAATTTTTCCTTCTTTTTCGTAGCTGCTGTTATCAGAAAAGAAATAAAAAGGAAAAAGAAAAGGGAGGCAGCACGTGATGGGAAAGCTGTCTAGGGAAATCATTCAGTGTTGCGGGGCCGTTTAGAGCGCGCCACATCAGCAGCCCAGGAGGACGCCACGTCATCTGACACATGGCAGCCACGTCAGCAGACACGTGGTGGTACCACGTCAGCAAGAGGGTCCCATTTGGGGTGCCACGTCATCGGTCAACTGTCCACGTCATCCGGTCAACGATGATGTGGCAGTCCAGTCAGCATGTACAGTGGCTGGTCAACGGGTCAACTGCCGGGTCAGATTGGTTTTTTGCGATTTCGGGGTCGTTCGGACTCCGTTTTTCGCGTATGAGTTGTTGGTTTTGACTATCTCGACGTTCCGGACGCAACCGCGCACTCCGTTTTCGGATTGAAGGCTCCTAAGCTGGTGCGAGTGCTTAGTTGAGCAAGAATCAGATGTTTGGAGGTTGTTCGGGTTGTGTGGATGCTTGTTCCTAGCATGGCGATCAGTCACAGGAGACCTAGCAAGCAAGGAGACACTCGATCGGGTCAGGGGATGCTGATTTGGAAGTGATAACAGGCGCTTGTTTAGGGTGACAATTCGTGGTGATCTTGAGAAGGTCAGGGGACGCTGGGAAAAAGTTTGGAATGGAACGAGTATGAATCGAGTGGCAGGAGAAGACCCGAGATGAGATGACAGAAAGTGGCAAGAGGCTCTGGGAGTGGCGGATGTGATAAAGACCTATCATTGGAAGTTACAGTTGTGATTTGGGCTGCATGAGGATGATGATGGGCAACCAATACAGGCTTGTGGAGAATACAAACAAATGGAGCTGATGTTTGGTACTAGACAAGCAATATGAGTTTTTGGTGATAGTGAACAGGTGAAGCAACAGTTGCGGAGACACACAGGAAGGGCACTGGAGTACGAGGAGTCATGACCTGAGATGTACAGGAGTGTCGGTTACCGAATCAGATTGTGTGTGGAATAGTCTGCAGACAGTGGGCAACTGGTTGTTTGGGAGATGTTCACGGGAGCTCTGGACAAAGGAATGGAGATGGAGACCAGACGATGCATCGCTGGGATCTCTTCCTTTGTGGATATTGTGACTGGATCCTCTCCAGGATATGTGACCACATGAGTTGGAGAAATGGAGTCACAGATTGTGTCTGGTGATTAGGCACAGTGTGTTCGGGGTTCAGCCACGGAAGATCTGGTCTTGCAAGGAGACACTCGGTCAGTTGGTAGATACACTTCCGGTGTGGGGGTGGTGAGACTTCTGATGGCTGGCAGTGACACAGGCGCTTGACTAGAGGGGCAGAACGGGATTAACGAACGCGAATACAGCATCCAGGGGGTGATGCGGGCGCTCAGGCAGCAGAGGAGCGCAGATAGAAATGGACTTTGCTGCGGACATCTCGGGATTGAGATGTGGAGCATCCGGGTTTGGATGCGGAGCACTCGGTTGAGGGGGTGCGGTGTATCGGCGGTGTTGCCGATATGAGCCACGGATATCTAGGCGGGTTCTTAGCCTCCTCGCAGGTGATGTGTGAGATTATCTGGCGAGTGGAGCCTCTGGTGTCAGTAGGGGATAGCTATGGTGCTAGAGTGGTAGATTGCAGCCGGACAACGCTGCGGATTCAGCGATTACCCACTCTGGGTGGAGGGGGTGATTGTTGGGGTCCACCCATAGTGGTGGGGTGATTTTGTGTAACACCCTTAGTGTTGGGTGTTGAGCGTATTTATCCTTAGAGTCCCTTATATATAGTTGTAAACCCTATTAGGGTTTGGGTGTGACATAATGTGAGGGAGAGGGTGAGGCGAGCGTGGGGGGCCGAGTTGTGGCCTCCCGGAGAGGAACCGGCGTGTGGTTCCCGGAGAGTTTTTTCATCTTTATTGTATATGTGTGAATATATAATCAAAGGGAGTTTTTCTCTGAAATCACTGCGTGTGCGTTTGTGTGTGTGGTGTCCCTCACGATCCTAACATATATACTATACTATATGAGTCAGATCGATTGAGGAACTACATGTACTCAATTAGGCTGGGCTAATGCGAATTAATTAATGCACATACTCAAAATGATCACTTGCATATGTAGTTGTAACTATTAGTACATGTAGCATTTATTAACAAATTGTGGGGAGCCAGCCAATGCTTTGAGCAGTCTGTTTTGTTTTGTTTTTTTTTTTTTTGAGCAGTACTCTGTTGAAGTTGCATATATGGGTCCGGCATAGTGACTTCTTGTAATTTGGTCATAGGTGCAACTATGGTGGTTGCATAATTCATAGTTTTATACTCCAGTATTGATCGATGTTGAATTTCCTGGCTGATAATATATATTCTGAAACTGACCATTACTACTTCTTTCAAGTTGTTGGATTTATTTTTACCGCCTTTTTGTGTCAAGTTTTCTTCAATTTGAGGAAGTGGGAGTTGGTGAGGGCTCGAACTAGTTTTTCTAGTCATGTGTTTCTTATTGACAGACTTGAAACCTTCTTAATTAATACTTTCCTACTAGCATTACAATAGCACAAGTGTTCCAAGATCCTACTTCGAACCTGGGTATTCATGATCTGATCTGATCTGAACCATAATTCGCTAAGTATTTGCTAAAGCGAAAATTGTTTAGTACTGTTTCAGAGGCGTCATGAGTTTTGAATCAAGCTACGGACGTTGTTGTAGTTGTGCACTTTTGACAATGCCTTAGAATTATGTGCGGGAGCACAAGCAAGAGTGTGATAGCGTCTTTGAAAAACCTTCCAAATAACTAGAATTCGTGAGTGTGAGGATTGAAAGCGCGAGTGTTGAGCGAAGATTAAGAACGGAAGGATTATGTATGTGACTGTCCAAGTACACATCATGTCCCAATAGTATGTTTTTTTATGGGGGGGAGGGGGGTTCTCTCTTCTTTCTTGTCCATAATGCCCGTATCCCATATCCGTATAATATGTGATATTGGGACTTAATGATTGTAGGGTAGATCTAGATTAGTAGCATATTAAATGGATGTCGCATTCAAATACATTGTAGTCGTGGTTGCATATATACTTGGATTTAAAATGTACCCTGAAATTAATTTTTCTGCAAAAGTTAGTTAATGGATTCTTTTTTTTGGTGGTTTACAAACTAGCCAGCTGTTGGGTTGACTGTACGTGCATCTTAGCCATGCTTATACATCTTGGCCGTGATCATGCCAGTTATATCTCCTTCAGTGCTCATGCCAGTTATCCAATTATATCCCCCTTTGTATCGTCGGTAGTTAAATTTCTATTCCGTTGCGTTTCAATGGATATTTAGTAAAGCTACTGAGAGTATAGATCAGAGTTGAGATTTGTGTTTATCTTCGGTTTGTTCTTGAATTACTTAAATCTAAGTTGATGTTGGCGCTAATTCAGTTGCTTTGTGGCATGCCCTCTTTGCAATAGTAGGTTTTCCTTGTTTTTTTTAGATGATTGATCCACACGCTATTCGAATTTGTTAGAGGAATTAATCATAAACATATGGGCTATTTGTTTTCTATGTGCTTGCAGGAAATGGGGATTTGAGAAGCTAGTGTACAGAGACGTGAAGAAAGTAGGGAGGAGGGACCATAAGTATGCAATGCAACCGCGCAATGTGTTTGCGACAGGAGTGCACTTGACAAAGGACCTAGTTGGGAATTCGACCTACCAAACAGTGGGTTTGATTCAGTACTTCCACTATCATGGAGTCCTAGCTGAGATGCGGGACCCTTGCCGCCAGTTTCGTGGATGGTAACCCTTACGTTATGGACACTAAACTGTGAGGTATTGCTGCGACTCTGAAGAGATTCGAATTCGATACAATTGGACCTAGGTTACAAGGAACGTGGCAATGACATTTACATTTCGGTGGGGGGATTTTTGTTCATTGGTTTCTTTTCCTCTGTGTATAATAATTAATTTCTGTCTTTTTTTTTTTAACTCACGAGACTAGGTATAAAGATACAGATATATGTGGTGGTATACTGGTATACAATTGTCTTTGGTATAAACGAAATTTTTGCATTCTTGTTATTCCCTTGCACGTACTTTTTTCTAATCTAATGAATAACAGATTAATCATTCATGTGGCTAGCCACCACTCAAAAGAGGGTATCGGCTAAAGGTCAGGTTAGGGCTACAAAAAAAAGAAAGAAAGTAGATTACAGATAAAAAGTGAATGGTGCGGATCATGTTCCTAAAATTACGTAAGCTAATTTGCACGTCTCTCCACTCCAATTTAAGACAAAATGTTTATTTTGGATTTAGGAAATTTACAAGAGAAATTCTTTTGGGCAGGGGAATTTACAAGAGAAATTCTTGTGGCCTGCCCAAAAGATTGTACCCTAATGTGAGTTGAACTAAAAATTTATGTGTGGCACTTAACTGCACTTAACTCTGTTCCTAAAATTACGTAAGCTAACCTTTTGGGTTAACGAGAAGGATAAGCTCACCTCTAGACTTTATCCACCATTAGCTTAATCGTTCCTCAGCAAATACATGAACAATTCAAATAAAATGAACAGTTTACGTAATTTAAAACGTGACCTGAATATTTTATACAATTTGTTTACGTATTCATCAGGTGACCTATTGAGTTAATTTTTTTTTAAAAAGATATTATCAGCAAGAAGTACGGAATGAATGGTGCGGATCATGTTGTAAGCCCATAATGGGGCCAAAAAAATTGGAGTTTAGAGGGGTTTGGGGGATGAGGGAGCTGTAGGTGATCTCATCTTTAACGGGAATGAGTTTTGTGTAGTACTAGTAATTTGTTTGGGTTAGGCTACATTAATAGCTATTACTATCTATCTTTACATTCTTTTATTACTTTAGATTAGAGAAGAGAGAAGAGAAAAGTCCTGAGTCCTTCCGCTCCCTCATTGAAAATGTATACTACTCCATCCGTTTCATATTGAAAGTCTTATAATCTATCTCTTGCTATGTTTCAAATAAAATAATCAACTATTTCCGTGTATAATTTTTCAAATTTTTTCGCACCGTATTAAAGATCTCTATTAGTACTTTAATTTGGTACAAAAAATTTCAAAAATTTATACATCGAAGTAATTAATTTTTTAATTTGAAAAATAACACTACTTTTCGTAGTGGACTTTTAATATGGAACGGATGGAGTATACAGTATGTCATAGAAATGTGTCACATTTGTATTTCAATTGGGGCCTTTTTCTAATGTAATGTCTCATGCATCTGTTCTAATTAACCGGCCGGCAAAGAGAAAGAGAAGAAAAATAATATAGGGCAACTCAACCTGCAGCTGAACACTACAAGAAAAAATGGATTTCCCGTTTACAAAACGCGTTTTTGGTAAACGCTGCGACGGTCGATATCGGAAATACTATACGGTGTTTTATAAACGCCGGGAAGTCCCTTGCGTTTGTTCCGGCGTTTCATAAACCCCGGTAAAAGTTTTCTGGTGACCGAAACCGGCGACTTTTACCGGGGTTTGTTAAAACGCTAGGAAAAATACCCGGCATTTTAATGAACGCCGGGAATAGTTTTTTTACCCAAAAAAAAACTGCATTTGTTTTTTTCAATTTTTCCCTTGTTTAAGCATCAATTCAAATACAAATATGATATCTGTGACATAAAACATCTCAAATACATCCAACATAAGTTCTCAACATGCCCAACGTATTCAGTATTACCATACAGTCAACATAATCCATACAATGTCTCCAAATCTCTCCAATACATCCACTCAAGCATTTCTCAAAATCTACAACACAAGTATTTCTTCTATATCAAAAAGTAAAAGATTCATCTCAGCTATCCACCATGCAATTTTTTTTTATCAACAGATATTCGAAAGAAAATCAGCAGAGAATAACAGAAAACAGAGACACTAAACAAAAGGACTAAGGTCTCTGTCCTAGTCCTTGTCTTGTCCTGTACAAGAAAATAAGAAAATTACTGAGGAGCAGAGCACATCCAGTAAACAGAAGAGAAGTTTGCCCTTTTTGAAGCCACCCAATGTGTCTTAATTCGCATTCCTTGGACACCCGTTCTTCTTCAATCTACCAACAAATAGACAAAAAAAAATAATGATAACCGTGTGTTAACTAATAAGGCTAATAGAAAATTTTAAACTGTGTGTCCATGTTAACTCTATAGGCTACCAAATAACTATAATTGATAGAAAAGGATATACATTTGAGCTGGTTATAATTATGATTACAAAACGAGATCAGCATCCACCAACCTCCACCTGTGCTAGAACCTGGGAAATCATTGAACGGTATTAGAAAAGGTAAAACTCACACCATTAAGCACACATAATTCCGAATTCACATTAGAGAACCTAGTCTTCCCAACTAATCCGCAAGTCATCAAAGTGCATGATTCTGATGATAAATTATGAATGAGATTTGATTGCCAAAAGTATTAAGGGATCAAGAAGCATGTCAATATTGTGTAATCAAAACCAATTTCATTGTTGCAAATTCAAAGGCTCCAAACTTACAGTCAAGAAAAGCATAAACCGAAGTATGAGATTCTGATAAATGAAAAGTATCCAATTCCCTATCAAACGTAGCATGCTCCCATATACTATCACCGTCAACTTCCCTAAGGCAAATTCTATACTATAAATACAAAGGAAGTAAAAAAGCATGCAATCATCTTGAACCTCAATTCGATCTATTCTACTGGAACCATTTTAATCTAAGTTTGGTACAAACAGTGCCCGACGCATGCAACCAACCCAGCTCATTTGAAGTCTTGTCCACAATCAGAATAGATCAAGTATTAAGTAGGGAATGATTGTAGTTGAATAATAAAAAGGTAGGAGAGGAGGGAATGACTTGGGAACATTTGAGAATCATTCAAAGTGATAGTAACAGAATGTTGAATCTGCCCAGATAAGTTTGCACCTCGATAAGTGATAGTAACAGAATGTTGAATCTAGTATGAAACTTTTGTTACCTAAGCAGAAAATAAAATGATAGAGGTAAAGAATTACTACAGTAACAACAACAAGATACAGCTGACAAGTCAAGTCAAGTCAAGTCAAGCTAATTAAGTGTATAAAAGCACACACACGCACCATAGAGAGAGAGAGATACAAATCACCACAGTAATTGGAAAGGGCAACTTACATCATAACTCACCAACATAATACCTTTAATGTCGTAATGAAAAGAACTTCAGAAAACAATGTAGACCTAGAACAGATAATAGTACCTGAAAATTGAAATCTCTTCAAAAAAGTTGTCAAGATATTCGGCGCCTCGTGTATGCTCAACTGCTTCCGTGCTCTAACATATACCTGAAAACATTGCATGTGTCCAGTTTTCCACCAACTTCTACATCATAATAAGCAAATTTAAGAGAGGAACAAACAACAGTTCTATTAGGAGGGCAACTAGAAAATAACAACAGTAAGTTTAATCTCTCATGCTTATCTTCCATGATGCTCCATGGAAGATAAATCACCGACATTTGAGAATTTGACATGTAGACACCCCAATTGGAACCTTGAAGGTTCTTTGAACGTCCCAATGATGAAATAAAGGAAACAGTACATTTGCGAGTTTGAATAAAGGACTCTCTCAACCCAAATAATTCAATAACCCAAAAGCCCTGGACTGGACCTGGAATACCGCGCAGAACACACCTACAACATGTGGCGTAATAAAGTTTATTACACCGTGCGACATCTTGAGGTCAACCGCACGACATTTTAGGTAAAGTTCTGACTGGCTCAGTAAGCTATCGGCCACGTCCATTTGAGCCACAGCTATAAGTTGGCTTAGCTGAAAAAGTACTTCTAGCCCGCCCAGAAAATACCTTTCCCGTTTGAATTCAAAATCATTGACTATTGCCTATAAATACACCCCTCCACTCAAGGGAAAGGGGCTTTGAATTATCTTTCCCTCTCATCATATTTTCACATCCACTCCTTACTTCCAAGTCTTGAGAAAGTTGCTCTAAAGACATTCTCTAGACTCTTTCTTTCTCAAAATCCTTCATTTTTCTCCTCACCATTAAAGTGAGCATTTTACTCACTTTGAGATCTCACCTACCAATACACCCAACAACCACACACACCCACACTCATCTTTTCTCAACCGATCTTGTCCACACTTATCTTTTCTCAACCGATCTTGCCCATACTCATCTATCGCCGTCCACCCTCATCCAAGCTCGAGACCAAAGGTAAAAACTTAGTTTCTTTGGGATAGGCCCTGTCCTTATTCCTGAGGGAACTTTTCTATAGTCAGGCTTAACCCCCTTTTTGGTTAAACACTGACTTAAAAACCATTTTCAAAAATAAAAAACAGCCACTGTGCTGGGTGCACCACGCTGCACGGCACTTTGATGCGTTGTACGGCATAGTGTGTTCAGGCGCACAGCATTCTGTTAGCTACTGTTTTTTGTTCAAACTGTTTGGATCATAGCTATCCTTCAGTAGGCTTGTTTTGTTGTTAAAGATATCAGTTATCAGTACTTTCAGAATAAAATCATATCTACAAGCCATGTTTTGTTTTATAAACAAAGTTTTCTTGAATCATCTCGAGTGATTAAAATGCATCAAAAGTTGTTTCATGTTCATGGCTTGAAGAAATGGTACTCTCCCAAAATGATCCAGTGACTGGGCACCCTCTGATGTCCATTAAAAATGTCGCACTTGATATACAATATGCCGGGCGATGTTCTGGAAGCTAATAACGGTCTGATAACAGAATAGGTACCCCGCACGACGTATTGTAGAGCCATGGTGGCATTATAGTATGCCGTGTGGGAGATCAATGTGGTCTAGACAGTTTTGTTGAGGAGTTCTTCTCTACTGCATCATCTTTACCATATCTGTACAGATAGCACCACGTGTACGTCAACATGATGTATTCTCCCATGTCCCTTCCCCTCTTACTTGCTTATTAAAAAGTTTTATTTTTTCGAAAGATATATGAAGTTTTTCCCTTTTGAAAATGTTTAGTAGAGACCGGCTTTGCCAGGCGAGTGGGGTGCATTTTGTCCGTCCAAAACCTTCCCCGCTCGTAACATGGCTCCCAAACCCAAAATCTTAA
The DNA here is from genome assembly GCA_019656275.1 of Rhododendron kiyosumense. Classification (NCBI taxonomy): domain Eukaryota; kingdom Viridiplantae; phylum Streptophyta; class Magnoliopsida; order Ericales; family Ericaceae; genus Rhododendron; species Rhododendron kiyosumense. The sequence goes on along the minus strand of BPLS01000152.1, from coordinate 1,342,943 downwards.
ACGTTTTCCGCTAGGCCAAAAGCCTTTCTTTCAAAATAAAACTCTTGGTTTCTCGGATCATCCAACTCAAAATTCAGGTGGCGGCTCTTCGAGCGCGCGCCAGGCGGGGAGCCCACGATGGCGACTCTGTTGAGGAGTATGTTATTCAATACTTGTTTTTTTTTTTTTTTAAAAGGAAAGCGTAAAATGTATTGAATAATCTTTGAGAGCCAAGCTTGAAAAAAAAAATATTTTCGAAGGGGAATTTTTAATATCTTTTGGAAAATAAAGCTCTTTTATCCTATACACTCTGCACCGCACAAGTCTTGCCAGTGTGTTTCGGTAATCTTGCCTGGTTCGCCAGTGACAAGCTCTCCCGAGATGCCTTGCAACCCTCGACGATGATGAGCCATCATACTGTACTTCGACCACTGTCTTGCAATGCACTTGACAATGGAAGGTACATCTTGGCTCTAGTCCGCGGAACCCTGTTGAAACCTAAACTGGCCTTTGCACTTATACATAACCAGAGGACCTTCCCAATTAGGACAGGAACCTGTGTTTAGGACTTATGTGATATATCCTGTTTATGTGCTTCCCTTATCTGTACATGCATATCATTCATGCATCATTGTATTCTACAGGCTAGAGGATAAGGCTCCCTTAGAATTCGGTCAGTTTAGGAGACTTTAAGTCCATGGAGTTCGAGATACCTCCGGTGTTGGTTGTGCCCGAACGGCTCTCTTGATCTAGGTCTGACCTTAAGAGTGTGCGTATCTCGATTCCGGTAATCACATTGCCCTACCTTGGATGGTCAAGGTAAGGAGATTGGCTCTGGTTCTGAAGAATTCGGAATTTAACCTGCCTGACAGCACCTACCCGGATTGCCGAAAATTTTCTATACCAACACCTTAAGTGAAACCTGGATCACGGTAGGTTTTAGGTTTGGTCTCTAGAAGGCACGCAGAAGGAAGGATGAGCATTCGAGCTTAGTTGTGAGTTGATCCTTTTGATTTGTTGTCAGCCCTGAAACATTGGTTGCTCGTAAGAAGAGACTATACTCAATTGGTTTCGTCCCCTCCGAAGACTAGTTCGCATAGATACCTTGGAAGGCACCCAGTTATTTAAGGTATAGGTAATACAGGAAGGTCAACCGTTAGCAAAAGCATCACAAGAGCCCTAAACAAAAATCCTGTCTGAAAAACCCTTACTAATGGCTGACCAATGAAATGGGGTAAAAGAGCTTAGGCAAAGCATGGTTGCTTTAGATACCCAATTCAAATAGTCCATTGCCAATGTTGACGCACAACTCAAGACTTCTGTTACATCCATGAAGAAAGACATGATTATGGTGATGGAGACTATGCAAGAAATCAGTGACAAACTTCAAGCCAAACCTCCTCCACAGTTTGACCAGCCCAAAGAAGAAGTGCCCGCCATAGATCCCAAGATGGCTACTATCATGGCCAAAATCAGTCAGTTAGAGGAGTCTGTTCAAGAAACTAGGCGACTTGGGAAAGGAAAGGTCGACATGAGCAAGATGTACTTATTCCCTAACGCCAAACTACCAGAAAAGTTCAAAGGCATGGACTTTGCAAAGTTTGATGGCACCGGCGATCCAAAAGCCCATCTCTAAGGATATGTTGGTTCTCTTTCCATGCGAGGAATTGAAAAGGAAGCTATGGCGCAACTATTCCATGAGTCTCTATTCGGTCCCGCCTTCCAATGGTTCCTTACTCTCGAGCCATCTAAGAAAAGAACTTGGGAAGACATTAGGACAGCCTTTGTAGCTCAATATGACTTCAATGTTGATTTGAAAATGATCACCAGGGAATTAGAAAGCACTAAGATGGGTGAAAAGGAAAGCTTCATTAACTTTGTAAAACGTTGAAGAGCCAAAGCCGCTCAAATGCAAAACAAACCAAACTTTAAGGAACAGATACGAATCATAACCAAGAACTTGCCAAGCTCCTTTGCCCCATACATGGTTCTCTCCCAAGCCGCCCCAAATTTCGAGACTTTTTATGACTCTGGTTTGGCCGTAGAGGAAGCTCTACAGGATGGCACCTTGGAAAAGAAAGAAATAGGATCCAAGTCCAAAAGAGCATATTCTGGCAACAGTAACGTTCTTTTTGGGTATACCAATCAAGCCGGAACCTGATCCGCCAAGCCCATAAAAAGTTAACCAAATTTCTAAAAAGCCAAAATCCCAAAACTGAGTTTTCACTCAATTCAGCACCCCCAAATCTACATTACTTAAGAAGCTCATGGAAGTAGGGGTATTGAAACCTCTTCAACCGCCACAACCATTCCACCAAACCTGAACCAAAGTGTTTATTGTGAATTCCACCAGATGCCTGGCCATGCCACCGATAATTGTATCCGTCTCCATCATGAGATCCAAAATCTCATTGAGAATAAGTTTATTGATACCCCTCATCCAGATAAGCCAAATACAATCTTGAACCCTTTACCACAGCACAACACCCCTTTCTGTGTCAACCAAATCACCTTAACCCTAGGTCAAACTACACAAGGTTTTGATCCAACCCTTTTCATTATCCCTGACACCAAGCCTAAGCTGGTTGTGAAAATTCCCGAAGAAACTGCTTTTTGCTTTTTGTGGGAATGCGAAAATATGTAGGAAGACCTTATTTCAGATTGTGAAGAATTCGAAGTAGCCAACTTTCAAGGGGGTGCCAAACCACTGTTTGAGCCTGGATGGGAAGTTGATTGGCAGAATATTCATGCTGATCCCCTTGATGGATTTTCTTTATACAAGATGTTTGAAGGCCAGTACGGAAACTATCAGATCCCTCAAGAAGTTCCCGAATGGGAATGGGACCCAACCCCGAATGAGTATCAACTTTTAGCCTAGGACGATCTGCTAGATATGTTCTCTCTACCTGCAATGTTTGACGAGGGATACCAATCCGAGATAGTGGCCTATGGATGGCCAGAACTTGCTCCACTTCATTCGAATTTCTGCGGGTACAATAATGTTGACAACAACGTCGTACATGCCCCATGGCTTCCAAATCAAGGATTCTCGGAGCCCGGGGAGGAGATCGCTAGCAGTGAGTTCAACCCCATGGATTACCTCGTGGAAGAAGCAGAATCAGAACCATCGATCACCTCCCCGGAGGACGTTGATGTCGCCATGATGAACTTATGGGAGGATGAATCGAGAACCAAATCAAGACCTTGGGCAAGGTCCAAAGTCGTCAACATAAAAGTGGGAAATGAGGAATGGACTATGAACAAGGCAGTGATGGAAGCTGAACAATGGAAGCTAGAGGACCTTTGGAAGGATCTGGTTATCGTTGATCTAGCATTCAACCTCTAGGATACCACCATTGGAACCAAGCACAAAGCCCACATCGACTTATGGAGTGAAGAATCAAAGTATCGCCAGATTGACTATCTGACCAGGAGTGGACGTATCTATCAACCTCCCAACCTCCAAATCGGGGAGTTTTCTAACCCTACAACTCTACCAACCTAAGAGCCCTCAAATCCTTTCACCACCCCGACCAAAAACACTGTCCAACCTGTTGCTCCACTAGCCAAGGAATCCTCCCGTCCTGTGAAAAACCCCAAAGGAAAGATTAAGCAACAACTCAAGCAGACTCAGGCTAAAATGTCTGTTTGGGATGTCTTTGTTCACTCCACTCGCCACCGTGAGGGACTCATTCAAGCCCTCTCCCACCTGAAAGTTCCTTCCACAATAACTCCCGATGAGCTTGTAGCACTTATCAAAACCATTCCCATCAAGCATGCCATAACCTTCACCGATTGAGACCTGCCCGCTGAAGCAACTGATCATAACAAACCACTCCATGTTACTCTGAAATGCCACGATAAATGAGTTCCAGTAATCCTAATCAACAATGGTTCAACAATCAATGTTTTCTCGCTCCGTGTTGCTTACTGATTGTGGTACAAAAATAAAGACTTCTCTCCCTCGGAAGTCAAGGTCCGAGCATATAATAACACTCATCAAGATGTAGTTGGGACCCTTATGCTTCCAATGACCTTCGGATCCTACCAAATTGAGGTGGAGTTTCATGTAGTAAGCATTCCTGCCTTCTTTCAACCTGTTGTTGGGAAAACCTTGGTTGCATCGACCTGATATCATAGCCATATCATAGCCATACCTTCCACCCTCCATCAGAAAATTCGTCTGGGACTTGAAACAGGTAGCTTACTATTCACGAAGACTCTGGGATTTGTGCGCCTACTGAAGACAATGCCTCACTCTTGGAAATCCGGCATGGAGAGGAAGACATTGCTCTGAGAGGCTTCTCGCTAGATACCTCTAATTCTGTCTTTTTAGTCAGAATTGATAATGACTTTGTCATTAGCAATATCGCCATAAAGATAATGAAGAAGATGTCCTACATTCCAGGTCTAAGATTAGGGAAGAACCTGCAAAGTTCGAAGTCCGCGGAACTCTGATGCGCACTACTGGACTTGGCTATTTGTCCTCAAACGACAGTAAAGTGAAAAAGGGAAACAGATTGGAAGACTATTTTGTTAAAGAAAAGCAAAGCAGAATTACCAAGGGCAACCAGAACCATTTTGGGATAAAGAAACCAATACTCTACTTCTGAGAATCAAAATATTTGCCAATGATGTCTAGCCAAAAAGTGAGGAAGAATTTGAGACTGCGAAGGAACCAACAGGGCCAACTGATTGGATTGAGGTCTTTGACAAAGGGAGTCTGGCGATCCTGTTTAGGGAGGATGAACCAACGAGTACAATCACAAAAGCCGAAGTGCTGATGCTAGGACAGGAGGTCCTCGAAGACCCAACTTTGCTCATCATGGATGCCGTTGGAGATTACAAGAATTGGATTTTCTTACCGAGTGCAACATGTCATGGGTCTGAATATGAGTCTGAGTCATCCAAGTTTGCTGAGTCTGTTGAGTCTAAGTTGGCGCCTCTTGGCCCAACTCCTCATCATAATCTGTACTTTGAGTTTGAGTTTACCCGTATGTATGGTGCCCCCGAGGCCTTTGTTGATGATGAAATAAATGAACCTAATTCCGCTTACTTCCCTGATTTTGAAATAAATTGTGCTGACCCTGACGATGAAGAGATCGATTTCGATGAGGACATTCCTAAAGAAATCCGATCTCTAGTCAAAAGGAAAGGCGAAAGGCATGCTTAGCCTATAAAGGAATAAGTCATTTTAATAAATCTGAGAGATGAAGGGAATCCCCGAATGATTCAAATTGGCTCTGTGCTGTCCATAGAAGAAAGTCAAGCTCTCATAAGTTTGCTAAAAGAATTTGAGGATGTTTTCGCATGGTTGCATGCTGATATACTCGGAATCAATCCTAAAATCGTGGAATATCAGATCCCTCTTTATCCTGATGCAAAACCCGTAAAATAGAAACTGAGACGCATGAGACCTGATTGGGTACTTAAAATAAAAGAGGAAGTCATTAAACAGATTAATGCAGGATTTCTAATGGTAACTGAATACCCTCAGTGGGTCGCAAACATTGTTCGCATTCCTAAAAAGGACGAAAGAATTAGGATATGCGTCGACTTTAGGGACCTGAATAAGGCAAGGCCGAAGGATGACTTTCCACTTCCACACATAGATGTGCTAGTTGACAATACCGCTAGGCATGCTTTGCTTTCCTACATGGATGGCTTTTCAGGATACAACCAAATCCTAATGTCCCCGAAGGATTGAGAGAAAACCACATTCATCACTGAGTGGGGAACTTATTGCTACCGGGTGATGCCTTTTGGGCTGAAAAATGCAGGATCTATTTATCAGCGAGCCGCTACGACCTTATTGCATGACATGATTCTGTAGGGGGATGAAAACAATTAGCGTTCTGAACAACACTAAACTGAAGCGGCTTCACGTGCCTCTACACCGGAA
>BPLS01000152.1:1315965-1327062 GCA_019656275.1 Rhododendron kiyosumense | reverse complement strand
AGCAGCCGAACAGACTGTCTGGATCAATGGCTTCACATGTCACTGGTCCATATCACCGCTCATCGTACTGCCCGGCAATAAACTTATCGTGCCTGCCACGTGTCCCTAATACATCACGTGTTCGGCGACTAATCTTACCTGTTCGGGAATACCTCCCTACAGATTCATAAAGAAGTGGAGGTTTATGTTGATGATATGATTGTCAAGGCAAAAGAATAGGAAGGACACCTACCTACGCTCAGAAAGTTCTTCGAAAGAATCAGGAAGTACATGATGCGTCCGAACCCGGCCAAATGCACGTTCGAGGTTACAGCCAGAAAAATGCTCGGATTCATGATTACCACCTGAGGTATCGTGGTCGATCCATCCAAAATCAAGGCTATTCTAGAAATGGAGCCGCCACGGTCCGAAAAAGATGTAAGGAGCTTTCTCGGCAATGTGTAGTTTATTAGTCGGTTCATTGCCAAACTAACTTCGACCTGCGAAACAATCTTCCGCCTGCTTAAGAAAGGTGTGCCATTCAATGGGATGACAAGTACTAGAAAGCTTTTGTGGCGATTCGAACTTATCTGCAAAATCCAACAGTTTTAATGCCCCCCGCGCCGGAAAAACCTTTGATCCTATACCTGTCAGTCACTCCGACTTCTATGGGGTGTATGTTAGCACATGAAGGAGACAATGGGGTTGAAATGGCTGTCTACTATCTAAGCAAAAAGATGGTCAGATGTGAGGAGCGTTATACTCCATTGGAAAAGACATGCTGGGCACTTGTCTAGGCTTCCAAGAAGTCGAGGCACTATATGCTAACTTATCCAGTAAGGCTCATTTCTCGAATGGATCCCCTCAAGTACCTATTTGATAAATCGGCCCTTATCAGAAGGATGGCACGATGGCTACTGATGTTATCAGAATTTGAATTAAAGCACGTCACCAAAAAATCTGTAAAAGGAAGAGCTGTTGCTTATTTTTTGGCTGACTGCCCAATTGAAGGAGGTGAAGATGCTGAGTTTAAGTTCCCTGACGAAGACATAATGACTCTAGCTAAAGATGTTCGGAAGTTGTATTTCGACGGGGCTGCTAATTAAAAAGGGTTTCGAATCGAAGTGTTGCTGATAGCGCCTGATGGGTCTCACATTCCGCTCGCGTTCAAGCTAAATTTCGAGGTCACCAGTAATCAAGTAGAGTACGAGGCTTGCATTGTAGGTATGGAAGCAGTAATTGAAATTGGTATAGAGAAATTGGAAGTAGTAGGGGATTCCAACCTGGTGGTGTCACAAGCCAACAGTGACTGGAAAGTCAAAGAAGAAAAGCTAAAGCCGTACCGTCAAGATCTGGAAGACCTCATCCCCCATTTCAATAAGGTAACCTTTACTCATGTACCGAGGCTCAAGAATCAATTTGCGGATGCATTGGCAACACTAGCGTCCATGGTCGAAATTCCTGTTGGTGTGAAGCTGAGGCCAATTGTGATTGAACAAAGGGATATGCCAGTATACCTGCATGTCATGGTTGTTGATGAGCCTGCAGATGGTCACCCTTGGTATTATGACATTTGGAGATTCGTGGAAAGAGGAGAATACCCCAACGAAGAAAGTAAAAAAGGAAAAATCGCTCTTCGGAGGATGGCAGCTCAGTTAATCATTTGAGGAGGAAATCTATATTGGAGGTCGCACTGTGGCATGCATAAGCTATACATCCATGGTGCAGAAACTAGGACAGTGATGGAAGAAATTCATGAAGGAGTGTGTGGCCCTCACATGACGGCATGATGCTCACTAAGAAAATTCTCAGGTAAGGGTATTTCTGGTCCACCATGGAAGCAGAATGTGTAGAATACGTGCGACAATGTCACAAGTGTCAGATCCATGCCGTCCTCACGCATATCCCACCATCTGAGCTGCATCAAATGACCTCACCTTGGCCGTTTTCAGTATGGGGAATCGACATCATTGGCAGGATTGTGCCAGTAGCCTCAAATGGTCATAGGTTCATCCTGGTGGCCGTTGACTACTCCACGAAATGGGTGGAGGCTGCTTCGTATACCACTCTAACTGTAGTTCAAGTTGCACATTTTATCAAGCAAAATGTCATTTACCGGTATAGAGTCCCTCAGGCGTTCATGTTCGACAATCGAGTTCATTTCAAGGGACGAGCCAGGAAAGTTTTGGACGAGTTCCAGATCCAAGTACACAAGTCAACAACCTACCAACCACAGACCAACGGACCTTAGGAAATAGCTAACAAAACAATCAAAACCTTTCTGGAGAAGACCATTCAGTCCTCAAAAGATTGGCATGAGCAGCTGCTACTAGCCTTATGGGGGTATTGCACGTCCGTACGTACACTAACAAGAGCAACCTTTACTCTTTGGTCTACGGTATGAGGCTATACTTCCCATTGAGTTAGAAGTTCCATCTCTTCAGACCATGATTGAGTATGAGGTCCAAGAGGCAGAATGGTTAAGTAATCGGTTTGAAGAGCTCATGTTGTTCGTCGAACACTAGTTGACGGCTCTTTATCATATTCAAGGGTATCAAAGGAAAATTGCGTGCGCATTCAATAAAAGGTGAAGCCCAGGGACTTGTCGGAAGGCGATATGGTTTTAAAGAAAATCCGGGCACTAGTTTACGAGCCACGCGGAAAGTTCCGACCAAAGTGGTCCTGGCCATACATCATCAAGACCATTTTGTTTGGAAGAGCTACGCAGCTAATTGACTTGGACGGGAACAATTTTGCAACTCAAGTCAATCGAGATCAACTCAAACGTTACTATCCCTGAGAGTAGCTTGCTGGGCTGAACATCACAAGGACGGACAGACCCAGGCAAAAATTAGAGTAAAGGTCTACTAAGATGAATACCTGCATGGGCATCCTAGGCAAAAATTAAGGTATACAACAAATGAGCTCGTTAGGCCGAAAACCCGAAAGGGCAGTACTAGGCAAAATTTAGAGCACAAAAAAAGAGTGTCAAAATTAGAGTGAACCCTAACATGAACTACGTTATAACCTGATTCCTTTGCTACAAAGATATGTAGGTAGCCTCACTCTGAGGCTTGGTCACCATTAATCAAAATAAAAATCCATGTTGTAAGAATTCAAAGCATTGAATCGAGGAAGGGGAAACCCTTCGTAACTCATTTTATTACAATAACTGCTTCTAATATATAAGGTTGGGCATAACTTTCAAAAACGAAAGGGCAACATGATGAAAACAGGTCCACAATTTATTCCATGGCCAGGGTAGTAGGATTGAGTCAGTTTCCTTGAGCCCCAACTCTTGCGGTAATGTCCCTCCTTAGCCATTTTCGATAGCTCCCGTGTGCCGCCACAGATGGGTAAGGATGCGCGTCAGTCACCTCACGAGTCCTCCAGAATCACTGAGAGTTACAGACAACGGAGTAGCGAAAGAGAGGTAGAACATCCATCATAATTTCTGCAGGGGCCTCTTGCCAGAGGCCAAGCTGACGCTGAATCCGATAGGGATATAGAAGGTGAAGGCTTCCAAACCAGCAAGGACGACCCAGTGAGGGCCCATAAAGTGCACTGTCATAGGCGGGAGGTCTAACCACGAGCACCTCCAAGAAATAGTCTCAGCCCGCAAGCGTTTGAAGAAGTTAACCCACTTAGAAACTCGTTTGTCTGCAAACTCAAAGTATTGCAGGGATAGCAGCCTAGCCTCGTACGCCCAGTTGCCAGGAGGAATGGTTAGCACATTCACTTTGTTACAAAGCCAAATCTGTGAAGGGAAGAAAGACAAGTAAGAAACTATAGAAAGCCAAACCGAGCGTTGAGGTAAAATGAAAACGTGAGAAGAACTCGAAAAAGCAGAGTTAAGTGAGAAGCCAACCTGTAAGAGGAAATGGCTACCCCCGAAAGTCCCAGTTTCTCCAGAGCAAACCTTGTCCAAGCCCATCAATGTCTCGGCCAAGACCATCGGGATCACATCCTTCTAAGCCTTAATTTGAACGACAATACTGACCTTCTAAGCCAATACTGAAGGCACCAGGAGGTAGGCTGCAAGTAGGCACATACAAAACGCAGTCATGTGCCGAGTTTGATAGGTCGTATTTGCCAAGTCACCAGAAGGAGAAAACATCTCAATGAGCCGCATTACGTTAAGATAACCATCGCTGACTAAGTAGCGGGCAGCACCGCTACTCAACCCAAGGATCGCGGCCAAAACCTTATGAATGCTCTCACGTACAAGAGAGATGTTGATTTCTCCCAAAGCCACTAAGGTAGGCACGAAACTCCTCCACGGTAGGACAAAGCTCTTGCTCGCCAAAACGGAACACGTGGACTTTCGAATCCCAGAAACTTGTAGCTGACCTCAAGAGCTCGAGACAGAGACAGATGTTGCAAAGGTACCTCATGGAATAGAGACCATGAGCCCGAAAGTTGAGCCAATTAACACCCTCCATTGAAGTTAACCATGGATGAAGTGAACCGGTGAGCGAAAGGGCCATTGGGAGGAAGACAAGCCTTTAGAAGAATGAGGGTTTGAGTGGGATAGAAAGAATTTGAAGTTGAGAGCTTGAATATATAAGAAGGATGAAGGAGACAACTACAACTTTCAAAGAGTCTCGGGTTTCAAAAATGCAAAATTTCCATGAGTTTTGCATAGGAAAAGGCTTGGTCATAGCATGAGAGCACAACATAGACATGCATTGGCTCAAAAACATCATTGCACAAGTCAAACCCCAACCATCGTGCAATCTGCCTTGGGAAGCAGCAAAGAGCAGAATGTCAGGAGAGAAACTATGCGCGGCATAATGTAAGAACGCACGGCGTATCGAATCAAGGGAAAATCAGCACGGTGTAGCATTGATACCCTGTGGAGTCATGAATTATAACGCGCGGCATTTTGAAGAAACGCATGGCATACTATGTTTGCATTTCTGCAATTTTTGATAGCAAAGGCATGAAATGGATTTGAGTCATTTTTGGGCATCATCAACCACCAAAACTCACTCCAACAAGTGTTGGGGACTTCAAGGATGTTTCGTTTCGAGTCAACTCCCAAAATTCAAGGTCGTGGTACAAAAGGTCAATATAAATCCCATTCTAGAGTCGTGTTAAGGCATCGAATTGCGATTTAAGCCGTTTCAAGTCGCTTTCTTGAGTCACACAGGTCATATTGGATGAAAGTGACTTAGTCCAAGTTCCGGCTCGAGTCCCGGGTCAAAATTTGAAGTTGTCACCCTTTAAAGTCAATATTTTCTTAGTTTTTGAATGTGTCCCAAGCATAAGGCCAAACTTTCAAGTCGCATATCGAGTTTGGAGAATTACCATTGTCATATGTAGTCGTGTTTGAGCCTGCAGCAAGACCATTTATGTAGATTCTCATATGTGGCGTCAAATTTAAAAATTCGTTCACTCATTCCTTCGATTTCTATTCCTTTGTCAATATATTGTAAACCATATATTGGACTCAGTTTCATGATCTATGGCGAGTTGTACATTTTGATGAGCATCTTGCTAAAACAATAGCGATGAAAGAGATTGAATAGCAAAGGCATTGAAAAAGCATTGATATATAAATCTCTGGGGCATCCGTGAGTCGAAGTATATAGCAAGAACATGCTCAAAACCCTATCTACCAAGGGTAAACAGGCACCCAACAAAAGGAAGCACGTAAGTTCCACCAAAAGACAAAAAGTAAAAAAGGAAACTTAGTCCTCATTCTCGTCACTATCTTCATCCTCCTCCTCGTCTTCTACAGAGACCTCCTCCTTAGCCTCAAAACTAGTGACCTCCTAAGTATGAGTGACCTTGGGCACGGTACTCCCTGAAGTATCCTCCAGGTCAATGTCTGTGGGCTCCTCGGTCTCGTTAGAAACGGCGATAGGCTCCTCCTCGATGCCACCGGAGTGTCGCTATCTCTTTGATGGCCGTTCCTCCCGAGAGCCCACAGAGGAAGCCTGTTGCGCAGGCATGCGAACAGACTTCGGGAGTAGCCCCCGTGCAACTCCTCCTTTGGCCTGCAATAGCACAATATTCATATAGCATTCACATCATAATCATGAATAAGAATAATGGTAAGCAAACTAGGGTTCAAGGGTTTACCATCGTCCCTCCAACGTGAGTCAGCACTAGCGGGGAATGGCCCATGGCATATTGCCGCACAAGCTGCTCTAGACCCATCATGGCCGCCATCTCCCTAGCGTACTCCGGAGTCATCTGCGTAGTGAAATAGATAATTAGAATGAGCAGTGACAATAGTACATTCACAAATGAAAACATGTCATACTTGAGCAAAGAACTCTGGAGGCTCGACCGTAGGACGTGGAACCTCCACCAGGCCAGGGACTCCCTAAGTGGTCACCACGTCTATCGTCCATGAAAGTGTGGGCAACCTGGCTCCACTCTGACCTATGCCGCCACCATGGCAGCCCTCACCTCCTCTCCCTCTATCTACTCTTCTTCCTCCCCTTCCTCTCCTACCACCCACACCACCTTGTGCCTGCTGTCGCGCCTCCCAGGTAACACGAATCCCAAAGCTCTGCATCAGGTACCGAGCCTAATACTCCGTGTAGTCAGTGTCAGCCTGAAATATTGGCTCTAGCTGAGGAGCCGACTATGTGAACTGCTCAACTTCTTCCAGTGTATACTCGCTCGTTGTCAGCACAAGAGAAGGGAGTGGTCTAAGGACTAAGAAAGCATCCAACCTTAGCGACTAACGTGATACCCGGTCGCCCAGGTACCACTGCCACCCATAAGGGGACTCCAAAAGCACTCTCCCTCTCGTCACCTCTCGGTTGCGAGCCACATATGGAACCTCAAAGCGATCCCATATACGCCAGTGTACCTACAATTAAAAGCATATGTCAAGAAATCAATTCGATAAAAACACGTTAGGAACATGAATCAAGAAATCAAAGAAGCATGGATACTTGATCAGGACGCAACTCGTACATGTATAGCCAGTAGGCGTTTAGGTCGCATTTCCCTTTCTTTACTCCTCGATACTCCTTCGACCAATGAAGGGCTTGAGGAAGTATCATGTTGTCAGGTCACGACGTTATGGGAGGGTACATGTCTAGTACCTCGTACGTCCAAAGCTGCAAAGTTCAAAGCATTAAAAGTTAGCGCAGTATATACAAAGAATGATGAAAGGATAAACAAAAGGAAAAGCAAGGTTTTGGGCTATACCTCATAGACTCTCCAATAGCCGCCAAGGTTCCCTCGGGAAAAAGACCCCATGAAGGCGTAGCAAGCCTCAGCACACCCCCAAAGTCGCGCCACCCTAGTCAAAACGGGCAATCTCCCTGATATTCCTTAGTGTTGGCAGGAAAGACAAGTGTACTCGGTTGCGCCTGCTGGGAAACAAGAATGCACCAAGTACGTACTACAGGAAGCACCTCGCCATCTGCTCCTCCTGGGCCCTATCCATTGAAGGCTTTGTCCACAGGTCTAGAAGCTGAGCGCACGGTGCATCCCCTTCTCTGCCCTCAACTTGTACCCTGGAGACGCCTCTGAAGCTCAGGGTCCCTCCCCGCCATAACATCGTAGAGGATAGGGTCACCTCCGACCTTCAACCCGGTGATGGCCACAAAGTCCAAAGGCGTAACTGTTATCTCACCGAAAGAGAAGTGGAACGAGTTTGTCGTGTTCCACCACCTCTCGGCAAGTGCCCTCGCTACCTGGCGATCATTGCTCGCCCTCATCAGTACACCAACAAACTCCCAGAAGCTTGCCTCCATCACCATCTCTCTCGAGGCCTCCGAGAGTCTCTTCCAAAACTGGGGCACATCGCCCGCTCCGCTATAGCACAAGATCTTATTTCCTGTTACAATAAGGCACATGATTCGATGAATAGGCATGATATTCAAAAGCACGGAATTGAGAAGTATAGTGCATTATATTGAAATGCAAATATCAAAGCATACGTCATCTCGTCGCAAGGACAAGTGCTGTTGTGGGTCCCTCAGGACTAAAGCCTCGTCATAAACAGTCCCTTCTGGCATGTAGGTGTTCAGCAGCGAAGGCACCACCGCATGCCAAAGTGGCACGTAAGACTCCTCGGTAAAAGGCCGGTCCCGCCCAAGAACCGCAGTCACCTCGTCCACCACGGTCCTCCGTGGAACCAAAACCTCCTCATCTTCAATCCATGGCCCCTCGGCTGCTCAAGTCTCGAGCTCAGCCCGTAGCTTCCTCTCTCGAGACTCAAGTAAAGCCTCTACTAGCTTAGGTACTCCTCGTAGAGTCTCGACTAAGTCCTCAAAGGATGCCGTCTCTAAGTAGTCACCCACTCCTATATGGCGTGATGACCTTGCACCTACACCACTACCAACAAACATGGTTGGTGTCCCTCGCTCCTCCACCGGCTCCTCATTGACAACGGGGTCCTTTCCTAAATTGGCCCGAGGCTGTCTCAAGGGAGAAGCCTCTGTCTCCTCTACATCGCCCTCTGAGCTGCCACCACCCTCGGCCTTTGTGGCCCTCCTTTGAACCACCATTAGCCCCCGATTGGCCCACGGCCACGTCCTCACCTCCTGGCTCCATTGCACTTAAACTCTCTATGCCCTAGCCATAACTGGCCCGCACTTTGTCATCGCCGCTGCCAGCCACCGCAACAACCAAGGCCATGGCCTCTTCGGCTACGGCTTTCTGCACCGAAACCCTAAGTCTCTCCAAGACCCCCTCGATCAATGCACCATCCTCTTAAGGGACCGGGGGCAATGTAACCTCGACCCTTAGTGGTTGATCACCACCGGGTACGTCACCTCTATCCATGATCTCAATGTGGGAGAGAGAACAACCGAGAGAGTAGAGAGAGATGTAGAGAGAAATAAAGAGCAGGGAAAGTGAGAGAGAGAGATGATCGAGAGGGAGAGAGAGAGAGAGAGAGAGAGAGAGAGAGAGCAAAGAGCAGAGAGAACGATAGAGAGAGGGAATTCAAACGGTGGGGCGTACTATGTACGCCTCGCTTGTATATCCTCCCCCCTTGAACCAGTTCGTCTAGGAATAAATTTGGACTGGGTTCACAACCTTTAAGGCCGCACGGCGTTTTGGCTACGGCGCGTGGCATAATGATCAAACATGCAGAATTCTTTGTATTGTCATGCCGTGTGCCCTTCCATAAGCTACGCGCGGCATTTTGGGTTATTTCGACAGTTCGGATTCTGAGAACAGTTCTTGACATTCGAGGCTGTGTTGTTTGGAATTATTCACATTCGTAGAAAGCAGACAAATAGGTGAATAGGAAAGATAAGGGGACTTTTCATTTCATTTCATAAAACCCGGGTGACCCTCGGGATTTTCCATTACATTCATTAAAAAAAAAAAGAAGAAAAGCAAAAACAAAGAAAAATCCCACTACCTTTCTCCCTGACTTTTCTTCTTCTTCCTCGACTTCAGTCGCTTCCCTCACCGGACGCATCATTTGCAACATCCGACCGGTCATCGAAACCGTTCGAGTTTCCCTTGGAGTCCTCCGCGGTGTCATTGGACTCGCGTTCTGGTGCGTACTCGGGGTCTTGCTTATCATCCAGTTGGTCAAAGGTGAAGTCCTAAAGGTTACAGACAGCCCGACGAAAGGTGCGGATCGTCGAAACGAGCCTTGCAATCTGTCAGGTGAGTTCCTCGATTTCCTCACGATAAGAGGCCATTTCGGCCTCGAGGGAGATGACACATGCCATGAGACTGAATCTGCCATTGGGCTGGTTTCGGAAGTTAAATACAGTGCATTCTTCGAAAGAAAGAAAGAAAATGAAGAGACTTAAGAAGATTTTGGTGGTGGTGCATGTAATGAGGCACCGCCACCCTTATAAAGACGTTAAAAGACGACGAGGGGCATGCCTGTATTAATGGACACCCTTAAACCAGCTGACTGTTTTCAGAAATCGAAGAGTTGCATGGGAAGTTGAAACGCCATGCGTCACAGTGCTGAGCCGCACGACATTATGGCTTTACAGGATTAAATCCTTTTTCTTGGAAATTGTTCAACCCAGCCATCAAAAAAGCCTTGGAAATCAAATATTCCAATCATTTTGTAGAAAAATCTACTAGAATGTTGTGCCTTGGTTAAAGGGTTCTTTAATTTTTGTCCTCCGAGACTCGTAGTGTAACAACCCTGATTTTCGGTCAATAAAAATTTCGTTAAATATTTGAATTTTATTTGAATTTCCTTAATTTCCTTGTAGTTGTCATAATTACGTTTTTGCCCTTCAAAATTTATTTCTTGGCACTTTAATCCTTTTGGCAAGCCTAGTTAGTTTCTAACCGACGTGTTAGAGAAACCGAACTAGCAAGCCACCGAATTGCTTTTCCCTAACCGCAAAATGACCATTTTGCCCCTCGTGAAACTTTTGACCCTTTTGAACCCTAGACTTGAAATTTTAATATTCATTTTCTTTTAATCAAAATGGTTATATTCTTTGTCCATTGGACAATAGATGTTAGGGAAACTATTATCCATTGGATAATAAAAACCCCATTTGTTTATATTAAATGTTTACTTTATTAAAGTGCTATGAATAGTAAAAAGTAACTTTTTGATTACTTTTTGATTACTTTAAAGTACTCTTTTTGGATTACTTTAATGTTTAATCTCCCTAGCAACTATTATCCATTGGATAATAAAAGTTAGGGTGGTTATTATCCATTGGGTAAAAGGTTCATCTTTCAACAAAGTACATGGGTTGATTAATTTAATATTTCTTTTAAACCCCATGTGCCAAAGTACCAATTATTTTAAAATAAAAGTTGCCAAGTCACTATTGTCCATTGGACAATAGAAGTTAGGGGATTTATTACCCAATGGATAAAAGGGTTAGTCTTTCACAAAGTACAAGGATTTTATTAAATAATCAAGTCTTGGATTTCCCATGTGATTTTGTGCATTTAATTATTTGGGGTAAATCAAAACCCTAGATTTCCTAAAGTACCCTTATTTATGATTTGTTAGGATTTTGATACATAAGTACATGTGTATATATATTAGCATTGTACCCATGTGCCTATTGATTTGTTTTAAATGAGAAAATCTTGCCTTTTAAAATCTCCTTTGATCTCATAGTACCAAAAGTACTATATTTTAATTGTAGTATACATGTGTGCATATATATATATATATATGTGTGTGTGTGTACTTGA
>BPLS01000152.1:1267914-1297420 GCA_019656275.1 Rhododendron kiyosumense | reverse complement strand
GTATATATATATATATATATATATATAACGCGTCATGCACATTCAATATGCATGATGCACATTGGATATGCATGATACAAGCTGGATATGCTAGCTCGGATAATGCACATCCGATATGAGTGATGCATATGGAATGTGCATTTTGAACTATTTTTAAAAATAGTTTGAAAAAACGTATATTTTGACAAATAGTAATTTGGAAACGAATAAATCGATAAAAAAACTCCAAAGAAGAATAACTTTGAAATAGATATCCAACGAACAGATTGAGTTGGTCCAATAGGCCAAGAAGTCCTTTGCGCCCAATAAAATTTGGCCCTTAAGACTATTGGGCCAAACCCAGACTGAACTCAAACAGCCCTACAGAGTTCGGGCCGAACACGGGTTTCTTAGGTCATTCGCCCGGGTCCACCGTTTTGGCGGGAAACCGTTGGCTATGCCCTGGCTCCATTTCCCGCCAGTCAGACACAGAGTCGCCGCAAAGCGAGAGAGAGACAGAGAGAGAGAGAGTGAGGGAGTTTGAACCCAGAGAAGTTGTTACTTGTTAGGGCTTCTTTTTCTTTCTATTTTTTTCCGGTCTTTACTCGGAAGATTGTAGCAGCCATTTGAGATAAAAATGGATAGCTATGGCGGTGGGTACTTCGTGGACGAGAAAGCAGTTCGTGTCGAGAACATTTTCCTCGAATTCCTCAAGAGGTAACTTAACTGATTATTTTTACCGAAGAGTATTATTTGTGGTTGGATCTGAAATTGTAATTTTTCCTGCGTTTTTTGGGGCGTTGTGTGTTGAATTGAGTGAAAATTATGTAAGTGTGTGTGTTTATTATGCAGCTTTAGGCTGGATCAGACCTCGAGGGAGCCGTTCTACGAATCAGAGATTGAAGCCATGAGACCCAGTGAGTCCAACACCATGTTCATTGACTTCTCTCATGTCATGCGCTTCAATGATCTCCTTCAAAAGGCTATTTCCGATGAATACCTCAGGTACTGTAGTATTCACTTGTTCCCATAAGCTCCTATGTTTAACTTCATTGTTAGATAGTATATATTAGTATAGACATATCTATCTGTACAACACTGGCTCAATTCTTCTACTCTTCAGTAGGAGTATGCAGGCAGGCCTATGCTTTAGGCCCCAATATTGTATATCTATTCTACGTACCTGTATATGGAAAATAGCATAAAAAGGCCTCTATAATTAAAAAAGAAGGCCAAGATACGCCTCTATAATGTAAAAAGAGAAACATGAGATTAGGGTCTATTCATAAGTATTTGTTTTTCAATTGTTGAAAAAGGTTTATTCGGATGGTAAATGTTGATTTTGCAGAAAGGAGCTTTTCAAAATTAAAACTCATAAAATCCTATTAAAGATCAGGAATGTCACAAAATAGATTAAAGTGGGTTAACTGTACTATTTTTCTGAAGTACAAAAAAAGGGTGGCTGTATTACTACTATCAATAGAATATGATTTGCTAGCAATACTCTACTATAAAGATCTAGTTAGTTAAATTGTGTCTTTAGGCCTCCAATTATCTTGAGCCGGCCCTATGTGCAGGCATAAACATATTTATGGACTTGAATTTCGGGATGTGTTCTTTTTTAGGTTGGAGCCATACCTGAAGAATGCCTGCAAGAGATTTGTGATGGAACAGAAACCCACGTTCATCACGGACGACAACCCCAACAAGGACGTAAATGTTGCCTTCTTTAACCTCCCTTTGTTGAAGAGGTATAATCACATGTTGCACACACATTTTTGAAAATTCTGCAGAGATTTCATCCCCTTTGAGCCTCTAGGAAATTGTTGTTCATATATGTGCTGTTGTCTCTAATCCCCTATAAAATTTGGGCAGATTGAGGGATTTGGCGACTGCTGACATTGGAAAATTGGTATCTGTGAGTGGAGTTGTCACTCGCACCAGTGAGGTTCGACCTGAGCTCCTCCAGGGAACTTTCAAGTGTCTAGAATGTGGAAATGTCATCAAGAATGTAGAACAGCAGTTCAAGTACACTGAGGTTACTAGTTTTCCTCCCTCAACCATACATTTTTTCACTGCCTTCACTTTTTTCGTGTCCTATATTTGGGTATCAAGTCCATCACTTTTCCACCATGGATATTAAAACATATTTTTTATGAATTGTATTGGTGCATTTTTCCATATTGGTTGCAGCCCATAATTTGCATGAATGCAACCTGCAACAACAAGGCAAAATGGGCATTGCTTAGGCAAGAGAGCAAATTCGCAGATTGGCAGAGGGTTAGGATGCAGGAAACATCCAAAGAAATCCCCGCAGGGTCGCTTCCCCGATCATTGGACATCATCCTTCGCCATGACATTGTGGAGCAGGCCAGAGCTGGTGACACGTAAGAATTTCTATTAGTAATGAGAACCAACATTTATTTTCTATGATGCAGCAACCTCAATATCTATTGTACTTGTTCATTCTTGTACAGGGTCATATTTACGGGTACTGTGGTTGTGATACCAGACATAATGGCTTTAGCTTCTCCAGGAGAGAGGGCTGAATGCCGTCGGGAGGCCTCTCAGCGCAAGGATACTGCCTCTAGCAACGAAGGTGTCCGAGGTCTTCGAGCATTGGGAGTGAGAGACCTCTCCTATCGCCTTGCCTTTATTGCCAACTCTGTTCAGGTTGACTCCTTATTGGTTGTTTGTTTAGCAATCTCATTGGCTTATTTTGTTTTATGTACGGTCTTGGATTTTCCAAATTTATGACTTGTCTGTATCCTGTTTCAGGTCTCTGATGGCAGAAGGGACACGGACATTAGAAATAGAAAGAAGGATTCTGATGACGAGGGTAACCAGCAGTTCACGGTTGGTTTCTTTCACTCAATCTCAGTTCTTTACAACATAACGATTAGTGTATGCCTTTAGTGGTCTCAACGAGTTTGGCGAACCCATTGTCATTCCCAAAATTTGGCAGAAATGAGCAAAAGTGCAGCCACCAGTTGGGAAAATCTCTGGTCAAACTTTGTCTGAATTCCTTGCCATGGTTGTTGGTGAAAGGAAATTCTGGCAAAATGGCACTGCCTACTGGTGCATGAATGCTATTTTTTTGACCTTTTGACACTAGAGTGAGGCCAAAAACTTTGACTTTTGCAAGATGACAATAAACAGAGGAGATGCCCCTGCAAAAATGTCTAGTAAAGATAGTGATGAACTTGTGTTTTCTACTTTTGGTAACAAGAGTACGTGATCTCATATCAATACTGTGGGCTAGAGTACTCATATTGTGCTAAACCACCAAAGTAGAGATACTCAATTCTCATGTACAGGGTTTGTAGAGTACTTTCTTGGAACTCATGCTTTTTACGCATTTTAATTGAAATCCAGAAGTTTTTGTATAAAAAAAAAGAAGCTTTCAATCAAACAAAGCAAAGCAGCACAACCAAACTGGGCAAGCTCCACTGTGGCACAGTAGGCAAAAAATAGAACGAGCAGAAAGAAAGGAAGATGGTCCAAGACCAATAATTCAGAACCAGTATCACCAGCTTCTAGTTTCCAAAATCCCAGAAGATTCATTCCACTCCAAGTAAAAAGGCAAGTTATTAGCAGCACTTTATTCGCACAGCCTCCTCGAATTTGGGGACTCCCGAAGTTCACTTCCGTATGATTGATTGTCTTCCCTTATGTCTTGTAACGGACTTGACAACTTGTGGGTATATGTTTTTTTAGGGGATTTCCCTCATTACAGTCACCCAATGGCTTTTATTGTGCCACATTAGTCATTTTCATTAAGCTATCTAGAGAAAATGCCTACATTCTCCAATGTTTTGTTTTTCTTTATTGTGATTGCGTTGCAGCCAGAAGAGCTTGATGAAGTCCAGCGAATGAGAAATACTCCTGACTTCTTTAATAAGCTCGTTGACAGCATTGCGCCAACTGTTTTTGGCCACCAAGATATCAAGAGAGCTATCCTGCTTATGCTTTTGGGTGGTGTTCACAAGACCACTCATGAAGGAATCAACCTGAGAGGGGACATCAATGTCTGTATTGTTGGCGATCCCAGCTGTGCAAAGTCTCAGTTCCTCAAGTATACCTGCTTATTTTTCTTTCCTTTGTTTTCTCCTTTTTTCAATGTTCTTAGTTTATGCTTGAGAGTGGATATCTTTTAATTATTATTATTTTTTATGCTTGATGGTTTCCTTTATAATTAAATCATAGTAATACTGCTCTCTCTTCCTTATAGGTATGCTTCGAGTTTAGTTCCAAGATCTGTCTACACTTCTGGAAAGTCTTCCTCGGCTGCTGGATTGACTGCCACGGTGGCAAAAGAACCAGAAACTGGGGAGTTTTGTATCGAGGTAGCATTAATGTTTCTTATTGTTCATTTGTTATCTTTGAGTTATAGTGTACCATTGTCAATCATATTGCACGAACTAGGGGACTCTATTTTTTCATTTAAATGATCCATTACTTCTTTTTCTTCCTTTTCTGTATAACAATAGTTACAACGCAAATACTACGGCTGTTAAAAACCATGGGAAGAGATTTTACTTAACATGAACATCATAATAGAGAGTTGATCACAATCCTCCCATGTCGTATGAAGTTGTTATGTCAATTTAGAGTTGACACAAGAAGTATGGCTGTTAGATGAAAACTTCTCGGAGCAAGTACCCATGTCGAACACTCGACACTTGGGTAGGAGTATGGGATATCTGCCGCCGATATTTGTAGTTGGACATTCTCCCAACCAACATTTTTAACTTTCAAGTTTATTATATAACTATCAAGAACTCTTACCTTTTATTTGTAATGTCCCATGATACTTTACCATAGTTATATGGACTCAGACATGGGTGGTATCTAGAGTTCGAACCCATGAAGCTTTTAATTAAAGTGATCGGGAACAGGAAGGACTGCCCCATGGGCTATTCATATTGGAGCCTCAGGATATGGTTTTCTTGCTTTATTTTAGTTAAGGATTACATTTAGTTTGTCTTGGTTAAGTGGAAGATTCTTTTGAATCCTAGAAAATATTGCTAGGTCACATTTTATTTATTTTGTTGCTAGCAGTTCAACGAGCATCTATAAAAGACTTGACAGAGGGTGTCTGAATAAATTGATCAAACAAATTAAGTATTGATCGTTGTAGTAAAACTAGAAGAGATAAATTCTATTATTCAGTATATGTGTTACAAGAGGCCATTACATCATTATATAGGGAAAATATAGAAACCCTAAGTAAACCCTATTACATGGAAGGACAATACTACCCTTGCAACTAAACATTAATAACATCATACCACCACTATTCTAACGCTCACCCTCAATGCAAGCGTGGAGAGCATCATGAGTTTGCCAAGATGAAAATGAGATGCTCCAATTGAAATCTTCGATTGAAACAATTCATGTCACGCCCTCGATTTTAAACATAAATAAAATAACATTTCCTTAAATAAAATTCTCACAACAATATACATCGTACCCTAAAGAGTTTGTCATTTCCTTGTCATCAAATTACAGTCCAATCTCTAAGAGTTTCCAAAAGATTACATTCATGGCTCAAGGCCCCAAATTAACATAAGTACAAATTAAAGAAAATAAGTAAAGTGTCTTTAGTCAAACTCAGTCGAACTAAATGAGATTTAGATTACCCTTCCATCATCAAAACATGATTTACACAGATGAACAAAGGAATCCTCAATGTAAGCTTTCAAAAGTTTGTCACTCGATGAATGCCAAGCACTCCATGCTATTCTCCTTGATTAATACTTGAAAAATGAAGGGTTGAGCTACACTAGCCGGTCTAGTCCAGTAGAAAAATCTCTACAGATGAGAAATGAAGTTTCAGATAACAATGGAGTGTACGATAAGATACAAACATCATACCGGAAACCCAAGAACTCAAAGGAACACTTCATTATTATTACGCAATCCATTGTCATCTATCTAATTCCTTTTATTTCAAAGTTTCATTTCACACGCTTCCGTATTAAGTGATTCACATTCCGGGTCATGAGGACCCCGTATATCCCCCGGTGATCTTAAATATAAGCTCGAGTATCTCTTTTACTACCGACAAACTGAATGGTGTACCTAGAGACATTCCAGGTATTAGGACCCCGTATACCCACTTCACGTTCTGGGTAGCCATGACCCCGTACATCCATATCACATTCCGGGTACTAGGACCCCTTATATCTGTTCCATGTTCCGGGTATTTGAGACCCCATATGTCCATTTCACACCTTTCTTATCTCAACCCAAATTCAGGAGAAAACAACTCTCCTACTATATGCTTCTCGTTCCCTTAACAAACTATCCATTTCGTTTTGTGTGTTTGTAATTTACAATAAATTTATCCTCGAATCAACATTTCACGTCACCATACTTCGATTATGTATTAAAGAGCTCATGTATTTCATTTCTTTATCATTAACTGCCCATGACATGTCATTACTTCTCCTTTCGATAATCAGTATATCTATCACTTCAAGTTACCTTTATACCACATGCCAAATGTACAATAAGGTGCTCAAGTTCATAAGAATATAACATATAACCCAATCAAACGAACCACGAGTCCAACTAACAAACAATCATAGGGATAAGAGAGAAAGAAAAGACAACTCTCATTAAAAACCATTGGGCATAAGCTCAATCAAGGCCTTTCAAGTCCAAATCTAGCTCACTATGAATATAAGGAAGATGGATGTTCAAATGTTCATAGGAGTATGTATTTCAATGTTATAAAGTGGTTTAGAGGTGTTGAGAATGTGTTAGAAGTGAACGGGGGTCCAAACCATGGAAGAAGGAACTTTGCTGAAAATTTCTAGGTAGTACATGTACCAGTACAAATAGAGGTACATGTACTAGCTGAACAGAATCGAGAATTTCTGACAGTACATGTACCAATACAAATCGAGGTACATGTACTAGCTGAACAGAATTGAAAATTCTTTGACAATACATGTACCAGTACCAACAGAGGTACATGTACTAGCTGGGTTTCACAGGATGATTTTCAGCTTTCAAGGGTGAACTCCAAGCAACAAAACAACAAACCAATACAAGAATTCACGACCAAATCTACTCATAAACATATAAAGAAGGTGAGAAATCCCTACCTCAAAGATTGGAAGCAAAGATCCAAGATCGATCGAACCCTAGAACTTCAAACTTGAAATCCATTGAAATACTCTCTCTCCAAGCCAAGCCACATGACTTCGGAGCTTAAGAACACTTGAATACGAAGGTTATGTAGTGGATCTTGGTGGGTTTGATGTATTGTGAAGTGTTGAGCTCAAGAGAGTGAGAGAGAAGAGAGGCATGAGTTGAAAGAGGAAGAAGGGAAAGTGAATTTCCCTGGTGTCCAACACATGTATATACATAGCTATTTACACTATCACCCCTCCATTTAACATTACACTACACCAACTCCTCAAACTTCCATATCATTGCACACTAAATCCCAAAACACATTATTCACGTCATTATTCGTATTAAGATGTCCAAGTCCACATTAGTTAATCAAGTCAAGAAATCTTAAATTAAGGGTCTCTATAATTCAAAAGGCAAAGCCAAAAAATTCACACGGTAATGCAACTTCAATCCCATCCAAAATGAAAAATTACTAGTACTTCTGTAACGCCCTGAATTTTGGGAACGTTAAGTAAACATTTTATTGAAAACTTAAATAGAGTCTGGCTCATTATTACATCATAACTCCCATGAGAGTACTTTCATTACATAAAGGGAGGGGAAATTAAGGTTCGTAATTACAGCTCCGCCTGCTTCTCCATCCTTGCCAGCTCTTCAACTCTGAAAGCCTCCAATGTGTACGTTCTCCTTGGTCATCTACAAAGTCTGACACATTATACCAACGTCGCCACCAGTAGAATATGTCAGGGTCACCAAAGGTAATACCATGAGCTACGAGAGCTCAGCAGAATAATCTATACCCGCAAACCCATAACTTACAAACAATAGATCATATACAACAGACAGTAACAATAACACATCCACATTCGCTATTCAAACTATCATAGTTGTCCATGATTTTCTGAGTTTCTCCTACGCGACTCATCGTAGACCGTGTCACCATTTTTCATATACCAAATCAACATTTCCAAAATTATTTTTAACATACCCAACCTCGGTTCCACCGTTCCGGTCTCACGAGTATCCTCACAATGGTTCCATCGCACCTGGTTCCCATTGGCACACAAAATAATGAATTGGCATTAGCTTCTCTCCACGGATAACCAACCCAAAATTCAAAACCCTCGGTTCTGCCGCTCCGGGTTCCCGAGTATATCCCACAATGGTTCCGCCGGTCCGGGTTCCCATTTGAGTTTTCAAAAATCATTAAAATAATTGCGTTGGTTCTTCTCCGCGGATAACCAAACCACAATTTATCCCTCGATTCTGCCGCTCCGGGTTCCCGAGTATCCCCACAATGATTCCGCCAGTCCGGGTTCTCATTGGGTTTTTCAAAAATGTTTTCACATAAACACACACCACACAATGCGCTGCCAAAACCGGCCCCATAAAACTTATCTTTAACCCACCCTAGATGTCATGTTTCTAACTTCCTCAATTACGGTGTCTCGTTTTCATGCATAGACTTCGCTGTAGGACTTTCCACATACGAGATCATAAATCATTCATTGTAATCTTGAAACTAAACTAGCAAGATCATCCAACTCTAAATTATTTAGCATGCTCAAATCACAACTTAAAGCATAACGCCACATATACGGACGCCCTTGGAGTGGAGACCACTTATGCTTTATCAACAATCACAAGTAATACAAGTAATCATTATAACACGTATGCATTCTCATAACCATTTTTAAGACCAAAATACGAATACTTGCAATTAAGCGTGAAATTACTATCTTTCGAAATTCGTTCTTTCTTCTTTTTTTGGAAAGTTTAAAAGAACATATGTTTCTTTTAGAGTAAAAGTCGATTATTCCAACATGCTCATACTTCCATTAGCGAAAACAAGAGTTTTTAACTATTATTCATTCCAACTTTATAGGCGACAGATAACCTTATATACTTACGACGGATAACCTTATATACTTAGAGTTAGAGTGCAAGGATAATCTACCTTCTTCGGTTAATCAGTTTTGAGAATCGGTCATCGGTTTTGCGAATTGGCGGCGTAACGGCTCCGAAGTGCTTCGAAAGGAAGAGAGATGGATTTTCTCTTCCTAGAAACAACTTTGGTAACTACACTAGGCTACTTTAAAGATCTAGGGGTGGTTTTTGGAGGTGGCTTGGTGGTAGCTCTCAAGAACTTTAAGAAACTTAAAGAAACTTGAACTTTGGAACATTGAAAGCTTAGAGATTCTAGAGAGAAGTTGGAGCAAGAAGTGAAGGTGTGATTTTAAGCTTGAATGAGCTTGCTATTTATAGGCCAAGCATGCCCTCTCTCTCCCTCTCACCCGAATCTCTCTCTCCCTCCATATCTCATTTTTTATTCAACTTGTCATGCTTTCTTTTGAAAGATCAAGACCTAGTTCTAGGCTTGCATGGCTAGATTTGGTACTTTGGATTGATTTGGAAAGATTTTTGGTGGAAGAATGGAGGATTGTACAAGGTTTAAAATTGGTTAATGTACAAATAAGGACAATGGGAGATAGATGTGCTTTGAAAGTATACAACCATATATGGGAAAAGATCATGGAAGATCAAGTCAAGGTACACACCAAATCTCCCTCTCTCTCTCTCTCTCTCTCTCTCTCTCTCTATAGTACTAGTACTATGGAAGTATATATATATAAGTACATAAGGTACAATATAATCTAATAGTTTTCCTAAGGCCAAGATTTTCTAATAATTAATTCTAATAAGCACATGTGTACTACTAGGTATATATATATATATACATATATATATATGTGTGTGTGTGTGTGTGTGTACATGTGGCTATATAAGTATGTACAATGTAATCTAGTTAGATTTTCTAGTCAAAATTCTTTATTAAAATAGTCCAAATTGGCACATGTCTCATTACAATACTATATTGTGTACTTAGAGAATCCTAGGGTATTTATATTATATGGTATATGTATACACATGTCCAAGTATTCAAATGTATATGTAGGTACTTTTAGGTACCATATAATCTATCAAGATTTTTAAGTATCAAATAAAACATATGGCCAAGATTTTCTTATTAGAATAATTCAAGAAGTACTAGTACTTGTATATTTATTAGTGTACTTAGAAATCTAGGAAATTAGATATACTCATATCTTTAATGCATATAAACACATGGGGAAATCTAGGAAGTGATTATTTAATAAATCCTAGTACTAGTTAGTAAGACAAACTTATTATCCAATGGATAATATTTCTCCTTGCATTTATTGACCAATGGATAAAAGGTATAAGGTAATATATACTTGAATAATATTTAAAATAACCAAATGTCCTTTAGGCATGTGTATATAAGTCTATATATAACTATATATGAGTACTTTATCAAATCTAGCACAAAGGATTTTGATAAAAAAAATCTAGGTTTCCTATTGTCCAATGGATAAAAGTTTCCCTAACTTCTATTGTCCAATGGGTAAAGATTCATCTAGGGTTGGGAGAATGTAACCAGGTTAAATGGTGGTTCGATTTCTCCAACTAGTCGGTTAAAATTTAACTCTACTTGCCATGTAGGACTTCTAGTCAAGAAATAAAATTTTAAAGGACTAGAATCTAATTATGACGGATTATTAGGAATTAAAAATGAATTTTAAAAGAAATTCAAGTAATTAAAAAAAATTCAAATATTTAACGAAATTTTTATTTACCAAAAATCAAGGTCGTTACAACTTCTGTACCCGAACAGATGCAATTGAACAACGAACACAATTGCTAATGGAGAAATATGGGAGAAGTTCTAACACTCCCCCTCACGTGCGAACCCCAAATCGCACGGGAGAGATAGACAAAGGATCCAACAAGGATCACACCAATAGATCCAACAAGGATCACAACAAGACAAGGTGCCTGTGGTGCAACAAATGGGGATTCAACCACCAAACAACAAGACAAACACTCGCCCATAAATTCACTAAAGCCAAGAAATATCCACAAGGGACCAAACTGTCACATTGCTACAAAAGCAGGGACCAAAACAAATACTGCAAAGCTTAGGGCCAAACTACAATAAAACAAACTTGAGTGACTGAAGTGTAAGAAAAAACTACCTTGGCTCTTTAAAACCCTAGAGACTGGATAAACCGGAGAGTGAACAGTATGATGAACAGTAACCAGTGAATAGTGTGGTAACACAATGGATAGAGTGTGGTGAACAGTACGGTGAACAATGTGCAACAGCGGCTAGGGATCGAAAGGATCAAAAGAAGAAACAAATGAGTGGTCTGCCGGACGGCGGCAAAAGACTAGGCCGCCTGCTGGCAAACGGAAAACCACAGGTCACTAAACCATATGGCTCTGATGCCATGTAGTAAGACTAGAACAGAGAAATTTTATTATTCAGTGTTATAAGAGGCCATTACATTATTATATAGGAAAAACATAGAAACCCTAAGTAAACCCTATTACATGAAAGGACAATACTACCCTTGCAACTGAACATTAATAACATCATAACACCACTATTATAACAATGGTATTGGTATGGGGATGCCCGACTACTTCCGAGGGCATGGAGATGCGTAGAGTCCTCCTTTTAATCTTCTTCTTTTTCTTAATTGCCCTACGGCACATGGATAATAGTCTTATAGTTTGAAATTTTATTGTACAAGGGAATGGTGTTCTATGTAATAGTACCCCCCAAAAAAACTCATTTTGCAGTAATTATGCAACAAAATATACTGTGAACACCAATCTTACAATACATACTTGATGAGAAGTATCTCAAGTACATATCCCACATCCTTGTACATTTTTTTTCCTTTTTTGATAAGTAAATAATTATATTAAAAAGAAGGCATTAAAGGGAATGCCATCCATTTATAAAAAAAAAAAAAAAAGAAGAGCCCACATCCTTGTACATGCATCAAGTGTAGTAGTGTCTGACATAGGTTCTTGATTTATTTTGAAGAGTCCATGGAACATAAATAACTTGCAAAGACCATTCTATCTTGCGAAACAAAACACATTCTCCAAATTAAGTATTTTAACATGTACCAGAGTCCTTGGACAGGGGAATTATCTGACTTGGACACATATTGGACAATGTATCAAGTCCACTTAACATAGTTTTCAGGAAAAGGATGCAAACCATGTATAAATGTTGTATGTCATGCAACAAGGAATCAAAAGACCAGAAACTGAAGACGTCAACTATACTCAGCTAGCATAACTGTGTGAATTTCACATTTTGCACATCTTTGGAAGTCAGAAGGTGTGATTTGCGAACATTCGAAAACGAGAGTGATAGTGATATGAGGACTAGGAACCGGACTCCTATTTTGTAGTACTTGATTTAGGATTGCTGATGAGTGGTGTTCTATAATCTCAGGCAGGCGCACTAATGCTCGCTGACAATGGCATTTGCTGCATTGATGAATTTGACAAGATGGACATCAGAGATCAGGTTATTTTTGTTTCATGTATCGTTTTCTTTTGCATTTGTTCAATGCTCCCCCCTGCCGCTCCCCCTCCCCTTCTTCGGAATGTTATGCATGTGGCAACACCCTGATCCATGACATAAAAATATGAACTTGAAGGTTGCAATTCACGAAGCAATGGAGCAGCAGACGATAAGCATAACCAAAGCAGGAATACAAGCAACACTAAATGCACGAACATCAATTTTGGCTGCAGCCAATCCCACTGGGGGACGCTACGACAAATCAAAACCTCTAAAGGTAAGAATATGCTTGTATGTAACCTGAATTTTGTTTGGCCGATTTCGAACATGATTTTTTGCCATGGTCTTTGTGTCTGGCCACTTTGGCCATATACTGGTCTTGGTCATTTTTGTGTATTGACTACTGGTTTATTTGTCTGCAGTATAATGTGGCTCTGCCACCTGCTATCCTTTCAAGGTTTGATCTAGTATACGTTATGATCGATGATCCAGATGACCAAACAGATTACCATATCGCTCATCACATCGTGAGAGTTCATCAGAAACACGAAGATGCACTTGCTCCTGAATTCACTACGGCCCAATTGAAGCGTTACATTGCATATGCCAAAACTCTGAAACCAAAGGTTGCTTTGGTGTCCTGTAAATGAGCTGTTCTTTTTTGACTCTTTTTGACCCAGTTCTAAAAACTCATGCAGCTACATCCAGAAGCCAGGAAATTACTGGTTGATTCTTATGTTGCACTTCGTAGAGGTGATACAACTCCCGGGAGTAGAGTTGCTTACCGTATGACAGTTAGGCAGCTGGAGGCATTGATCAGGCTTTCAGAGGCCATTGCTCGAAGTTATCTGGATGTTCAGGTGCTTTAATTACCAAAACACATGAAGTTGAATGTTGACATCTTATGTGCATACAAATGCTCAACAAGATCATTATCTATGTGTAGGTGCACCCTCGCCATGTACGTGTTGCTGTTAGACTGCTGAAAACGTCAATAATAAGGCAAGAAAATACGAAATACATCCAACATCTCCCTCCCTCTGTGTGTGTGTGTGTGTGTTATGGTCATGATCAGGTGTTAGCTTTTACTTGCAGTGTGGAGTCAAGTGAGATTGACCTGTCTGAATTTCAAGAAGAGAATCGTGATGACGGTGGTGCTGAAAATAATGGAGCTGGTCAAGATGAAGCTCATCCAAGTAGTGCTGCAACTGAACCAGCTTCAGGGAATCCAGGTGGGACCATATCACTTGTTTTACTTCTCATTCATTTCTCAATTCAGGACTTGCTCAATAACTAGACGAATGTTAACCACCACCCTCTGATCATGCAGAAAGTGGAGCAGAGCCTGCAAATCGACAAGGAAAGAAGCTTGTAATAAGCGATGAATATTTTCAGAGGGTCACTCAAGCCCTTGTCATGCGACTTAGACAGCATGAAGAAACTGTATCTAGAGAAGGTAAAACCTGAGCCCTTGTCATCTATAGTTTTGTATAAATGTATACTAGAGGCCGGGGCACATGCGAAGTCGGATTTTGACAAAATTTGTGAAAATTCAATCAAACAAAGAATGGGAAGCTATTGTACATATTTTGACAATTTGATTTGCTGCGTGTGCCCAAGCCTCTAGTATTAACTTATTGTGTGACAGATAAACAACAGTTAAATAAGCATCACACCAATCGAAATATTTAAATGTTGTGATAACAATTGCCACACACACACACACACACACACACACACACACACACACATATATATATATGTGTATATATATAACGGGACGATTCAAGGGACACCCAAAAAAACACCGAAAAAACACCCCAAATCTCAATCTCATAGTTTCCGATCAAATTTTTATGATCCGAACCGTTCAATATGTGCAGAATGTGATTTTAAGGGTGCCCGCGAGAAATTAGCAAAAAAAAAAGGACCAGGAAGGGCTTCATCCGAACAGTTTTTTATTGAACGGTTCAATAAAAAACTGCTCAAATCAAGCCCTTCCCGGTTAGTTTTTTTGCCAATTTCTCGCTAGCACCCCTAAAATCACGTTCTAAACACATTGAGTGGCTCGGATCATCAAAATTTGATCGGGAACTATGAGATTAAGATTTGGAGGGTTTTTTTAAGTGTCTCCGGAACCGCCCCGTATATATACGGGGCGGTTCAATAGACAACTATTTAGACACCTAAAAAAATTTGGAGGGTTTTTTTAAGTGTCTCCGGAAC
Source organism: Rhododendron kiyosumense (assembly GCA_019656275.1). NCBI lineage: Eukaryota > Viridiplantae > Streptophyta > Magnoliopsida > Ericales > Ericaceae > Rhododendron > Rhododendron kiyosumense. The sequence continues at coordinate 1,282,656 of BPLS01000152.1, read as the reverse complement.
CGTATATATATACACGGGGCGGTTTAATAGACAACTATTTAGATACCTAAAAAAAATTGGAGGGTTTTTTTAAGTGTCTCCGGAACCGCCCCGTATATATATACACACACACGGGGCGGTTCAATAGACAACTATTTAGACACCTAAAAAAACACCTCATAGTTCCCGATCAAATTTTGATGATCCGAGTCGCTCAATGTGATCAGAACGTGATTTTAAGGGTACCCGCGAGAAATCGGCAAAAAAAAAAGACTGAAAAGGGCAACTCATCTCTCTTTTACCATGTTTTTGGCTTGCAACAACAGGGAGCTGTAAACATAGATAGAGGCCGGGGCTCGCAACAACAGTGTAGCAGATTTTGCATATTTTATCAAAATTCGATTAAACAAACAATAAGGAGAAAGCTATTTGGCATATCATGTCAAAATTCGACTTGCGCACACATTGCGTGTGTCTTGGCGTCTAGTTATTTTTTAATTGAGGTATTAAAAAACACACTACGAATTAAGATAACAAAATGACAAAGAAATGCTATCCATTTCGGCCTTGGTGATCAACTGAACATTAGTATTAGTGGTTAGTAACAAAATTGAACCACTTTTTGGCTTTATAATGATGCTTCAGAATTAAAAGAAACGAATTAGTATAAGACGGAGTTAAAATTTAAAGCATGAGACTTTGGATGTGGGTGTAATTTTCCCCACTTTGGGTAAGAGCCGAAAGTGGACAAACTTAAGAACTTTGTAAAAAAAAAAAAAAGTGAATGGGAAACATACCATGGGACCATTTGAAGCAATTCTACCTCACACACTACCATCTTGATTTAGTTGTTGCATGAATTGGTAAGAATTTGGCATCGGAGGATGAAGTTTTCTCTTGGTGATGAAGAAGTTTCAAAAATTGGGCAGAAGAATGAAGGAAGGTGGGGAAGTCACGCCCAGTTGAAAATTTGAGGGGGAAGTGGGATGTGGCAGTTTGACGGGAGAGTGATTTTACACTTTAACCCTGACAGTTATCTTCGGACATGCAGTAGAAACTATTTGTGGTGGGGGTAATTATGGAAATCACTTTGGTGATGGGGCTTCAAAAACAGGTATTATAATAGATAACTTGTTGGGATCTTTGTTTCATCTAAAAACTCAGTTCTTAACTCGAAGTTCAATTCCATGACAGTTAGAAGTTGTAGACTCGGATTTTCAAAGGTAGAAATGTAGCAAATAGGGGATATGATTCCGCATTGTTTACCCAGCACAAAGTTCCACGCTGTTTGATTTCCCACATTTACTTTCTTCAAACATGCAATATATTGGACATCTTTTGAATCAATAAATCTGTTCCTCTAGTGTCTGAAGTGCTTTCAAGTCCTAAGTGACACTACCATATAATTAAGACAAGTTAATAAACATATTTGGACGCTTGTTTGACAAGCCTTGCAGCATGTCCTCATAGTCGAAGCTTTGATTTACACCAAGCTAAGAACCTCAAAAATCAATAGCGAGTACAAGTTTTTGCTTTTATTTTGGTGTATTCTCTTGTTTTTATCAGCAAAGTTCATGGTATTGGAACAATGCCTTGAGGCTGCCTCATGTGTGCAGGGACTGGGCTGGCTGGAATGAGACAGAGGGATTTGATACAATGGTATGTGAGTCAACAGAATGAGAAGAATAACTACACTTCCATGGAGGAGGCAGCTGCTGAAGTTTCAAAAGTCAAAGCTATCATAGAGGTAAACCCAAAAAGGTTTATTCGACATTTCAGTTTGAATTCCTCGCTCATTTCTTTGAACTTGTAAGCCTGAATCATTCGTAACCAAAAGAAAAATACATGAAAAAATGCAGAGTTTGGTAAGAAGGGAAGGGCATCTGATAGTGGTGGATGATGGTATGCAAGCAGCAGCAGAGGCAGGTGACAACAATGCTAGGCAGTCTTCGTCTAGAAACGACAGGATTCTGGCTGTAGCACCGAATTATGTGGTAGATTAATTCAAGGAAAATGATTTTACTGATGGAATCCAACACCCATATCCAGGGCTTCCATTCTCGATGTGATTTCAATGTTAACTCTGTAGCCAAAGTCAAGTGCTACAGTAGGATTATGTGGTTCAATCGTAACCTGTCTTAAACAAAGTGATGGTCTGGTGTGGAATATCCATGTTAGCTTTGGTTTGGTGATATGCCAAGAAGCCACTAATGACCTCACTGGTTATAAAGTGTAAGGTTTAATCACGCAACTCCTATTTATTGTTTCCTATCTTTTTATGCAGAACTAGGCAAGGTATAAGAGGACATGGTTCCTATAGGTTCTCTCTTTTCTTAATTAGGTTCGTTTTTCTTTTGGGCTATCGGCTTCGTGCAGTACGGATGAAATGATATAGTTGAGGACATTTACGTTTCATCAGTTTTACACAACATGAAACACTTGGCAGAATTTCGGGCAACCATGCAGCAAAATTCCAGGCCCTTTGTCAGTTAGATCAGTGGCCTATTAAAACAAGAACTAATTACCTGGAAGCGGTTCCAACAGAGAGTCCAGCACTTCATTTATCAGTTCAGTCCAGTACCTCTTTTTATTTCCGTTGTCCTTACTGTCCCAAACTCATTACGTTGAGTTTTCATTCCCATTTGTTAGCCTAATATAACCTAGCATTGTTGTTATTTCCTCGTCGAGTTCCATTTCCACCTTCAAACTTTTTGATTCTAGTGATAAAGAAGTTAGGTTTTTCGGTTCAAGTTTATTTATTTATTTTTATTGTTCTTAAGCTTTAGTTTATGTCTATTTTTTCCACAGCGGTGGAGAAATTTTAGTTGAGACAAAACAAGAACCATGTGCCAACTAACTGGAGGAATACTGTAACTTCTTACTTTTCCATTGTAGATACTGGCAATGAACCCGTGCTATGCTCAGGGATGACCAAATAGACAATTGAAAAATTGTTCTTACTGCAGCTATGGCTGCTGATCGATCTAATCCTTTGATCTAGTCTAATAGATTTTCCGGTAGCCGGTAGAAGTCTAATGTACTATAGTTGAAAGGCATTATCTTAGCCATTGGGAGTCTGATGGGTAGGCGAGCTTGATATATTCAGGTCTCCTCTCTCTTTATACACTAATAATATGTCTGATCCGAACGCCCAGTGTTTTCACTATGTTCTATTCGTTTTTTCCGAATAATATAGTTTTCCCTAAGTATAAATTCTTGTACTAAAAGCACAAATTCACAAATTGTATTAAATTCTAAATACTCTATAATTTAAATTACAAAATAATGTCCCATTTGCAATAAAAAGCTTCAAGTCCTTTTTTTCTCTCGATGCCCAAATCTTGTATACGAATCATAGACTTCTTTAAAGAAATGGGGAAAATAGAGTTATTAAACAGTCACAGTCAGAAGAGTTCTCCCCTCATACGCTAAACTACGTCATGTGCCAACCGGAGGAAAAAATTCAAAAAATGTAGTACTTCGTCTATATTTCACGGTCATGAAAAAAGTATAACCAAAAAATTTACTTTGTATACAATACACCTGTCAAAGACAATAATCATTATTCAAGTTCAAGACATGGATGCATATACGGGACAAACTCCCACACTCCCCCACACATGCGATCCCCCGACTTGCACGTGGAGAGCTAAACAAATGATCCATAACACTTGGATCACAATAAACAACGGTGCACTTATGGCACAAACAAGGGGGAACAAATACTCCGAAACCCTAGCTTTGATACTATGTTAAAGTATCCAACTCCAAACCAATCAGCCAGGAGTGGAATGTTCAGACTCATATACTAGTTTGGGATGAGATAATTAACTAATATAGGATAAACCCCAACAGCTATTACAAACCACACTACTACAATAAAAAGTACATTCAGTGACGAAAAAAAGGAGACGCTAAATGAGTATATTTGGCAAGGAAAAATTAAGTACGTCACTTTTTGACAACTTTTGTGACGAAATTATTTTGTCACCAATTATACCTATTTAGCTACGAAAAAAATATTTTCATCACCAAAGGTACCCATTTGGTAATGTAACAACCCTGATTTTCAGTTGGTAAAAATTTCGTTAAATATTTGAATTTTATTTTAATTGCTTTTAATTCCTAAAATTTGTAGTAATTACATTTTAGCCCTTGAAATCTCATTTCTTACACTTAAGTCCTATTTAGCAAGCCTAGTTAGCTTCTAACCATCCGATTGGAGGAACTAAACTAGGAAGCCATCTAGTCACCGTAAAATGACCGTTTTGCCCCTCTTGAACCTTTTGAACCTTTTTGACCCTAGACAAAGAATTGAATATTCTTTTTCTTTTAATTATTTTGGTTTCATCCTTTGTCCATTGGACAATAAATGTTAGGGAAACTATTATCCATTGGATAATAGAACCCCATTTGTTTATATTAAATGTCTACTTGGTTAAAGTACTAGTCTTTACAAAAAAATAAACTTTTTAATTACTTTAAAATACTTTTTGATTATTTTAGTATATAATTACCCTAGTAACTATTATCCATTGGATAAAAGAAGTTAGGGGAATTATTATCCATTGGGTAAAATATTAGTCTTTCACCAAGGTACATGGGTTGATTAATTTAATATTTTCTTTTAAACTCATGTGTCAAAGTACACATTATTTTAATATAAAAGTACTTAGTACTAAGATTCCTAAAGTACCCTTGGTATTATTTTTATTGGATTTTGATTCTACCTAGATACATTAGTACATGTATATATATTATTTAAGTACTAGATGGTTAAAGTATTACCCTAAGTACCATATGCCTATTTATTAGTTTATTGGGCAAATCCTAGCCTTTAAGGTTTACTTTTGATACTTAGTACAAAAAGTACTTAGTTTTTATTTGTTTGCTTGCATTATATGTACTTGTATATACATACATATATATATATATATGTACCTTGAGGAAGCAAGAGAGGGGAGAGGGAGAGAGAAAGCCGAATGGGGAGAGAGAGAGAGAGGGCCGGTTGGGAGAGAGAGGAGGAGGGAGATTTGATGTGTACTTGGCCATTAAGCTTCCAATGTACTTCAAATCCTAGGGATTTTACTCTTCCAACCAAAGATCTTAACTCCATTAAACTCCTTTGTACATCTTTCAATTGTTTAACCTAAGAATCTTGTACCAATCTCATCTCCACCACAAAATTGTTCAAGAATCAAATCCTTGGTACACATAGCCATGCAAACCTAGCATTCTAGCCTTTGATCTTCCATGATGGCTTGACAAATGTCAAAATTGGAGCCTTGGAGAGAGAGGGGGAGGGGGGGGGGGGCGGCTATGAGAGAGGGGAGAGAGCCAAGCCTTTGCCTATAAATAGAAGGCCATTCCATGCCTTGAATTCACACCTCAAGCATTGCTCTTCCTTCTCTCTAAAAATTCAAGTGTTCTTAGTTCAAAGTTCAAGAACTTTCTTTGTTCTTGAGTGTTCTTGAGCAATACCACCAAACCACTTCCAAATACCACCCATCGATCTTTAAAGTAGCTTAGTTAAGGTTAGGAAGTTGTTTCTAGGAAAAGAAGTACAACTCTTTTCCTTTCGAAGCAATCCGAAGGCCGTTATGCCACCAAAACCAAAACCAACGACCAATCTTCCATAGCCGACCACCGCCTAGAAGAACGGTAGTTCAATCTTACTAACTTGTCTAAAGTTGTTTAAATCTTTACTATTTTAAACCTCTACTTACTTTATGGATCGTATAAATCGTATGAAGTTACTTTGATCATAAATAAGGTTATCTTTTGCTTAAAAGTTGGAAATGCATAAATTATGTTTACTCATGGTGATTCAAGCATGCTATGTAGTTGGAGTTGGATGTTCTTGATAGATTAATTTCGAGTTCTTAATAAATGCTTGTTTATGTAAAAAATCCTACCGCGGAGTCTTGTATGAAAACGAGACACAAAAATCGAGAAAGGTAGAAACAAGACACCTAGGGTGTGTTTGAAACGATGAAACATTTTGGAAACCGCAATGTGGCCGGACTTGCCCATTGTGTGAGGTGTGTGTGTGTTCCAATGGGAATCCGGAGCGGCGGAACCATTGTGAGGGTGTGTGCGTTCCCATGGGAACCCGGAGCGGCGGAACCATTGTGCGGATACTCGGGAACCCGGAGCGGCGGAACTGATGTTGGGTGTGTAGCTTGGTCATCCGTGGTACGGAGCCAATGCAAATGACTTTTGAAAGATTGTTTTGTAAGTGAAAATGATGGACACGGTCTACGAGGAGTCGTGTAGGAGAAACACTGAAATTTGGACACCAACGATAATTGAATATTGATTGTGAAAGTGTTAGTGTTATTGCCTTTTGTTGACTGCTTATATACTTATCATGTGGAAATCGATGCTAATAAGTAGGATTTTACTATTGAGCCTCCGTAGCTCATGGTGTTACCTTTTTGGTGACCCTGGCATATTATATGGGTGGCGACGCCGGTATAATATGTCAGACTTGATAGACGAACAGGGCGAACTCTTCACCTTGGAGGCGTTTGGAACCGAAGATCTCTCTAGGTTGGAGAAACAAGAGGAGCCGTAGAATAGGAACCTTAGTTCCCTTTTGTTATCCTAATTGTATTTCAAATGCTCTTACAAGAGTTATGTTGTAATAATGAGAAGTGACTCACTTTATTTCTGTAATAAATTATCCCTTTAACGTACCCTAAAATTCGGGGCGTTACAGGTAATGAAATACATTTTTCGTTGCTAAAAGCGCAAAAAGGAGAGGATTTTTTTATTTTTTTGGTTTCCAAAGGTAACCATTTTGTGGCGGGAAAAATATTTCGTCGCCAAATGAGGTGTCATTTGGCAACGAAATATTTTTTCCGTCCTCAAATGGTTATCTTTGACGATGGAAAATAATTTCGTTTCCATTTTTAGCGTTTTCGGCGACGAAAAATGTATTTCGTCGCCAAATAGATACATTTGGTGACGAAATTTTTGAATTATGCTTTATTAACAAATGTATTTTGGGTATAACTCTTTGCTCAGAACTTCGATTGAGATAATTCAAATTGAGTTTGAACAATAACACAAAGGGCTCTAACTTGCTTGCTTATCAAAATTGCTAATTTTAATGTTTAAAGTTTCAAAATGATGTTCGATTTATATTTTAATGTTAAATGGATATGTTATACATTAGAACAAATATACATTGAAAAGTATTTGTTGTGTACGTAGTTGGTCAAAACTTGTGTGCAAAACCAAGGAGACCTTTCCAGCTCCCCAGAACTGAATTGCCTCCTCTTCTTCGTATGCTTCCCTCTTCCCCGGGCGTCTCATCTTTTCCCTTTCCCTTCTTTTTTTTACCCCTATTTCCCTTACTATGCAGGTTCTTCTCCAGCCGCTCGTTTCATCTTCATCCTCGCTCTTCACTTCTTCTTCTGTTATCGTTTGTCCGCAAGTTTCTTTCTGGGGGTATTTGGTTTTCTAACAGGGAATGTGCGGCAGCAGCGGGAGGCGGAGCCAGGAGATCTCCCATCGATCTGCGTGATTTGGTGTGCCTAACGACTAGGTGGTGATCTCATGTCCTTCTATTGGTGTGACCATCTTCTCCAACGAGTATCTCTGTTTAGTGGTTCGACTCTATTCATTTGGTGGTTGGGCGCGAGCGTGCATAGCCACTCTCTAGGTTTCGATGCCGTTCATTAAATGTAAAATATTTTTTTAAGGACTCCCGCAAAAAATCAGCTCAATCCAATATCTATAAGTGCTCGATCCAATCATCTAACTTTTTATTATTCTGAAATCTGAATGAAAAATTATATGATTAGATCGAACACCTATAAGTATCAGATTGAGTTGATTTTTCATGAGGACCCTTGAAAAAATATTTTACATTTAATAAACGGCTCGAATCATTAGTGGGGACCCGTATGTGCAGAGAATCAATACACAATTGTTGTATGAATAGTAGCATTGGCTCATCACCATCTAACTTCATTCCAACATTTAACCAACACCTTTAAGAAAATTCAAAAGAAAAACTATATAGTCTGGTACAACAACCGTATGCTTTTTTTCTTGAACAAGAGGCAATTTCATTTCAAAAGTTTGAAAGCATATATTTTATTACAATAAATGAGAAAGAATCAAAATTACCAAAATTTAGACATGAGCACATGCGCTATGCAGGCTAAATGACACATAATGCGAAAACAGACCAACAACGAGATCAGATATAGAGCTCGTCAATTGTGTGATATTAGAGAATTTTGTAAGGAAACTAAGCACAAACTATGAAGAAGGCAAAATTGAAATCTAAACTTCACAAAAAGAAAGCCATTCCACAACGGGAGGGAACAACACCCCAGCCCACAATGTGAGGAGGACAAAAACAACTAAATCCAAAAAAAGTCAAAAAAACACCCCCTTGTTCAGTCTTAGCCGAAAACCTGAAGTCGTAAGATCTATTGCCGCGCCATCAGAGATTAACTCCAAAGTCGACAAAGCAAAGAGGGCAAAGGGTGTTGGATCTATCTTCCACGGTGCCAAGAGGAAGGGATACAGGGGTGGGGGAAGAGAATAGCGGAGATGAGGAGGGAGAAGACAGTGTAGCCCACTCCCCCCCACAGCCATATACTACCTAAGTCCTAAATTGCTTTTTCTGTACGAAAAGAAGTGTAATTTTTGGATAAAAATAGAGTATTTTCGTGCATAATTTTATGAACTTCTTTACACCAAGTTAAAGTACTTCATGAGTTCTTTAATTTGGTGGTATAAAATACGAAGGAAGGATTAGGCATTTTAGCCTTGTATTATTGCAAATTTATATGTTCAGTAATTTATGAAATATTTCTTGTATCACTGTATCTATGATTATAAATTGATTTAAAGAAATCTTTGCGGATTGGAGTTGTTTGATAACCCAAATTCAGCACTTAAAATTAAAGGAGTTAAGTAATAATGATTAAGTAGGTATGATAATCACATTTTACATTGCTTAAAAAATTAAGTGCTTTTTAAAATGTAGGCTAAAAAAATTGATAAAAACTAAGTAGTTTTAAGCTACTTAATTCTGACTAAATTTATGAGTGCTTGCATTCAATCGTTTCCTCCTCCACCACTACTCTTCACATCACCGCCACAATCATTGCCTTCACCACCACCACCACCACTACGGCTGACTCTACTATCACTCTGCTACTATAGATATGATCACCAACACCATTACACCCACCACTGTTGCTTCTACCATCACCACTCCCACCATCACCCCCAGTTCACCGCTCTTAATGTCCCACCACCACTATAGTTACCACCAGTACCACCACCATCACTCCACCAGCACCACAACACCTCTACCACCACCCCCACTGCCACCTTCAATCCACCACCACTACCACAAATACATGATGATCGTTAGTAGTAAAATAAAAGGAGAATCACTATAATTAATGAAACTTAAATTAATTCATCAGTTATTTTAATTCGGTACTTAATATGTTTATCAAAAACTTTTTGATTTGTAGGAAGTCATTGGACGCGACATGCCTATTTGATTAGTTGACCTGTTGAATGACCAATTAGCAGATGACACGTGTATTCACCCTCATGGGGTTGACTTGTTGATTAACCAACCTTAGCTCATTGCTCACCACATGGCTTAAGACTGGTAGAGGAAAATCTTTTGCATGATCGCTTGGTTGGTCAAGGAGAACAGGAAAATGAAGAGGGATAGGAAGGCGGATCGAAAAATGGCTTATTAACCTTTTTGGTCCCTAAAGTATTCAGAAAATCTCAATTTAGTCTCCAATCTAAAAATTGGAGACATTTAGTCCCCATAGTATCAATTTTGTACTAATCAAGTCCCCACGTCTAACACCGTTAGTTTCATCCGTCAAAATAAAGGGCATCCTCGTTATTTCGCCCACCCCTATATTGCTGTCAAAATAAAAACAGGAAAAAAAAAGAAGAGAAAAGAGGGAAAAGTGGTGCGGCATCCATGGTTGCCAGCGACCATCCCGGCAAACTCGTGTCTCCGGTACACTCTCTTCTCCTCACTCTTTCTCTGGCTGTTGGATAGTAGCCTAGTAAATTGTTTAAAGAACAGAAGAAAATGGAAAATAAAAAAATTTGCAGTGGCAACCATGGCCTTCGGCTGCTGCCACCATCCCACCTCTCACCCCTCTCCTCTTCTTCCTCTCCTCCTTCTTCTTCCTTTTCCCCATTCCCCTTCACCTCACGGCTTCCCCTAATTTTCAAAGAAACAAAACGAAAAAAAGAGAGAAGGATGCCATGGCCGCCCACTGCCCACCTCTCTCTTCCACCCCTCTACGTCCTTCTTCCTCTTCTCTTCTCTGCTCTCCCTTTCCCATCCTCCATTCCCTCCTTTCTCTCTTTTTCTTCTAGGAAAAGATTACCACAGACCACTTGCTGCCGCGACGCGGCTATCATGCACGTTGCTGCTACTGCCAGAGCTGCTGTGGTAGCTCAAACTCTCTCATTCATCTCCCCACTTCCGTCTATGCACACTCTCTCTTTCCCCTCTCTCTCACCCACACCACCACTAAACAACCACCACTTTTTCCTCCACCAGAACCACCACAACCATTTTTTTAACATTTGGGGTAGCAGATCTAAGTGTCCAGAGGGTTTGGGTGGGCAAAATGACAAGGATGCCCTTCATTTTGACGGATGAAGCTGACGGTGTTAGACTTGAGGACTTGATTGGTACAAAATTGATACTATGGGGACTAAATGTCTCCAATTTTTAGATTGGGTACTAAATTGAGATTTTTTGAATACTTTGGGGACCAAAAAGGTTAATAAGCCATCGAAAAATGCTTGCGCGACAAGTGCACCAAGTGGATTGGTTGACTCAGCGATGCCCAACGGGGGAGGAGTATTGTGAGACCTGGTTCTAAAAAAATGAAAAAGAAAAAAAAAAGTGAGTTTTTTTATTTATGTGGACCTGAAACATAATTTGCTAGAATTTTAGGGGTTTGGTTATAAATACCACAAGTTGTATGTGTTGTGTGTGCACATGGAAGACATTTAAGGTGCAGGGCTGCATGTGTGGAACGTAACGACGGGAAAAGGAATAGAAAACAAAAGGAAGAAGGGATAGTAAAAGAAGTTAAAAACAAGATTAATAACTTACGAGAACATGTGTCAAGCAATGAATCACTTATGTGAAGAGTCAAATTGGACTATAAAATAGATGGAGACAAGAACTAAAAGAAAAGAAAAAGAGGAAGTTCTGGGGGAAACAAGGAGGAGTGTTTCTCCGTGGTATAATGGAAATGAGAAAAGAGGGGGTGGGGAGGTGGGTCAGACATGGAATTGTGTAGAAGAGGAAGGGGTAAGCTGAAGAGAAGAGGTGTGTGGGTTTGGCTTGTTCAATATTTGTTGGTTGTTTATGTTGAGTTGGTGGCGTAAACCGCTCATTTTGGTATTTGGGTTGTACTATTGGTAGTAATTAATTGTATGGGCTTGTCGTGGTGCTTGCAAGTGTGGTTCGTTACAAGTATGTTGTCCCACTAGAAGTCAAATCCGAAGATAATGATGAGGATGAGGGAGAAGAAGAGATCGATTCGGGCATGTTCCGAGGTGAGGACATGGAGGTGGTATTTGGCCCTGGCACAAGTGGTGGAGGTGGTGATGAGTAGTAGTAGTTAGTAGTGGTTGAAGGAGTAGTAGTATGTTTGTTTTTGCATATCAAGTCGGTGGTTGAGTCAGTTGTGTCTTTGCTTATCGAGTCTATCTTATGTTTTTCCTTTAGTAGTTATGCTTGGGATGGTTGATAGCATGATGAGTAGGGTAACCGTAAGTTGTGGTTCCGGTCATGGGGTATTTGTTCCAAGCTAGCATAGACCGGCAACCATTTTTTCTAACCTATTTCTTGTAACCCGTCACTCATTAAAAGCTAATTAAGTCCTTAGTTGATTTCGAGTACGCCTATGTTTTTCATGCTCTGCATTTTCGAAAGCTTTTGGTACTTAGCTATGTCTTGTCTTTCTTATGGGCATAAAGAGCACTCACTACGTTTCAAGTGTTTCATTGAATGTTATGCGTACCTTTTGTGTTGGTTATTGCATTAACCCGTCGTGCTTGATCATGGGATACATTCCGCATCACTCGAGTGATTTCTTTGTTCAGTGTTACAATTGTGAGTGTTGAAACCGAGGCTCGTTGTGTTTAGCTTACTCACATGTTATCTTTAATAAAGTTTGTGAATCATGGTGCATGGCATATTTGTGAAGTGAGTTGTGACCCCTTTTTGGGAGAAAATTTTTAGACTTTTGCCGTTTCGGAAAGTGTCGAGCATATGTTTTGTATCTTAAGTTCGTTGGGAAGATTGTAAAGGATATAAATAGTTTTATTTTGTGCAAAGTCCAAGTTGGGAGGTGTGATAAGCCCTCAATAGTGTAAATAATGGGGCTTATCTATCCCGTTTTGCTACACTTGCATGCGTTTAATATTGGTTTCTATTTGATATTGCACGCAAGGTGTGTTTTGTTGAATATTAGGTAATCAGAGCGAAAAGGGCATTTCCAAGGTTCCCAATAATCCCCGGAGGAACCCGAAAGCATTTGAGTACGTGCAGTGCATGGGGGATCCATCCTGAGTCCCACACAAAGTAGCCAAGGCATGGAAGGAAGGCTGGAGGCTTTCCAAAATCAAATAAGGCAGAAAAACAACCAAAACCAGCCAGATAGCAGAGGGGGATCAATACCCGATGGCCATTGTCCCAGAAAGCAATGAGGTATTGATACCACTTTCTTAGGTATCGATACTAGTCTCCTGCGCGAGAACCTTTTTAGTGGCATTTTTGTAGTTATTTTGTAAAGGGAGTATATATGCCATCCTTAGTCCGATTTTAAGGCATTCAATACCTGCACTTTATCTCTCTACCTCCATTAAAGCTTTAGTTCTCTTATTTTTCCTCATTCATGTCTTGAGAAGTGATTTTAGGTACGATTACTTAAGATTCGAAGCTTTATGTCTTCATTAAAGTTATGAGGAATCCTCTCCTCTTTAAGGATCTTGTGTTTATTTTGAATATTATCAATGTTTAGTTTTAATCTTGTCTTTACCCTTGCTCATTACATGCCCTCTTTTGATATGTGTGAGTAGTTTATTAAGACTAGGTTGTGGGATGATTAGCATCCCATAACCAATGGTATTTCTTGTTCTTCTCTTATAAATCTTCGTTTTCTAGGTTGAGTATGTGCTTGGGTTATTTTTACGTATCAAAACTCGGAGGTGTTAACATATTTGATCATATGTAGGCAATGGTTAGACTACTAGCCACATATGATGTCACATCCTCAATTTTCAGCATAAATAAATAATATTTTTTAATACAAAAACCTAACGTATCATACATATTATCCAAAAGAGTTTCCCACCTATTTACTTTACAAATAAGTCCCCATGTTTAAAGAAATACAGCATTGGCACCATAGCCCAAATTAACTTAGATACAGGTATGACATGTTCAAAAAGTTACAAACTTTAGTCAAAAGATAATTTAAGAGCAAATTAGTTACAAAGCCATCTTTGGCCAAAAGTAAGTCTATTACAAAGATGGATAAATAACTAAATAAAATTAGCTTCCAAAAAGTCTTCATGTCCAAGCACACCATTGCATGCAGTCTATTGCCCGACATTCGAACCTAAAATGAAGGATTTTGTTGAGCTACACTAGTCTAGTAGGAAAATCTTTACCAATCTCATATGTAAATATGATGACAAGTGCAAACAAAAGAAGATGAGGAAATACAACTCGGTAGACGATAATCAATCAACTTGTAAATGAGCCCTTATCGAGATTGAATGCACCCATTGCGCTGTGGGACTCCCTAAACCAATCCCAACTCGACTTGCTAACCAAAATCCCACCATCAATATTTCCACCCCTTGCGTTACCGTAAAACAGCACGAGAATTACCATGTTGCCACCCCTTGCGTCACGGTGATCACTAACGACTCGGGTTACCAAATTACCACCCCTTGCATTACGAAACCCCTCTAAGTCTTCGTATTACCACCCATTGCGCTACGGGACTCCCTAAACCAACTTCTGACCCAATTGACTATTTTCTCATACAACATGAAAGCTAAGACTCCCCCAAGAACACATTCATAGATAGAACATCCTACTTTATGCCAACGTATCATAAATGCACCATGAACGATCACAAATACCAACAATCTATTGAAAGCACTTTAACAACGTTTAACTAAGTCAATTCTTATCCGGTTCTTAGTAACGGAAGACCAACGGAATGAGGATAGCGTCGACTAACCAAAGGAAGTCAATTATACAAGTTTAAGATAGATTAGGAAATGTTTAGAAGGGTTTAGAAGTGATCGGGGGTCAAAACAATCGACGAAGGAGCAGTAGGAACAAAACTGGAGTTATGGTAGTGGTATCGATATGCACCAAAGTCGTATCAATACAACACTCTTTAACCAGAAAGATAAGTTTATAGTATCGGTACAGCTCTTAATCTGTATCGATACCACGAGGTTCCAAGCAGCAATTTCTGCAGATTTTAGAATTTCAACAACATCAACAACCAATATAGGCACAACGAGATTCAAGTGATTGGAGCAAGCCTTAGCTTGAAGAACTCTAAAACTCCGATTTAAGCTTGACCCAAGGATTTTCAAGCTTAAAAGCGGGAATGGAAGGCTTGAATGAGATTGATTCTTGAAGATTTTGGGAGATGAAGTGGAGTTTTGAGAGGGAGAGAGGGGAGAGAGAGATGGCCGGAT